>VYZW01058032.1:0-12573 GCA_013401315.1 Balaeniceps rex | reverse complement strand
CCATCCCTGGAGGTATTTAAAAGACGGGTAGACGAGGTGCTGAGGAACATGGTTTAGTAGTGGACAGGTACGGTTGGACTTGATGATCTTAAAGGTCTTTTCCAACCAAAAGATTCTGTGATTCTGTGATTCTGTGAATCTTATTAGCACCTGATAGGGTGCCCCAATCCTGCATCCAGAGATTGTGCCTATACTGGAGTGCCATCCCATGTCTACCTTTCCTCTCAGTCCACAACCTAATCAAAGAGTTATAGGACAATAGTACAGAGCAGAATGAGGTTAGGAAGCAAAGAGGCATAGGGACTGCACATCTTCAAGTTCTCCAGGTATACCACATACCTCCTTTTATCTTCAGGTAGAATGCACATGCTCTATCAAAATTTCTGCAGTTGCAAGCAGTACACACAGAATTACCTTGTGACTGGCGTCAGTGCTGTTAAAGAACTGGGATGTCAACACAGTCCTGGTTGTGCTTCATAAAGCTGTGAATGACGGTCACCCATCACTGTCAGAGATGCAGGTAAGTCATAGGAAGGCTGCAAACTGAAGGGAATGTGACCTTGTCTGAGTTGTTTCATTTCTGTCATTCCTCACATGACAGAGACTGGCAGTGTTGGAGACCATCTCAGAGGAAAGGGAAGGGAGGAAAGAGCAAAGAGCACTCCTTCAGTAGGGAGGCAGCAGGCAGGGAAGCCTAGGATTATAGGGATGATGAACACAAGCAAAAGAGGAGTAAGCAGAGAAGTAGAACAATAAGAAGAAAAAGGGGGTAGTACAGGATCAAATACATTTCTCTGTTTCCTCATTCTGTGGGGTTAGAAAGATGTCTAAAGGTGAATGTGAGTTCAGCTTTTCCCTGCGGTAGAATATCTGCCAGCCTGTGGGACCTGAAAGCCACTGATCTTGGGGTATTGCCTGATGCTGAAGAGATTCAATAGAAATGTTGATGTTCAAATTTCCTGTGATTGAAAAGGTTACATCAGCTGAGGTCATTTGCCAGAATATGGAAGGTAAACCCAGAGCTTCATATATGCATGCATGTATATACAGAGGTGAATTATGGGACTAATATCGTGATAAAAAAAGGTAAGGGAAAAAAGCAAAGAGGACAGAAAGAAAAAAAAATCATGACAGTAAATGAGCTGTGGCTTGAAGAATACAGATCTAGTGAATGCTCTGTCTGGTAGTGAGCTGAGAACAACATAATATGTGCTGTGACTGCTGTGATCTTTTGCTAACATCAGAGAGGACATGACCCACAATTTCAGAGTTTAGTGCCGCTGTGGAAAAGGACTCCAGCCTCCAGCACAGCCTGAAGTCTGAATGGACGCACCGGTTATTGCTCTAAGTGATCACTATAAGTACCCCTAGGACACCTCCAAAAAGATAGTTAATCTAAACTACATTAATAAGAGCTTCAAGTCTCATTTAATTTCAGAATAGTTACGCAAATTACTAAAAAATAGGTCTTCAAGGAATTCCAGGAAGAACTCCCTCAGTTCTCCACGGCATGCTGCAAACCACTAGAACAGACCACTGCAGAAATAACTCAGGGAATTTCTCCATCGAAGCTTTGTTTTCAAAGACAGTACATGAACATTTAAAAAATTGGCTTCAAATCATGAAAGAATTAGGTGTAGAAATTAAAGCTTCCTGGCATAACACTTTAATGGAACACACTCATCATTTATGGAACAACTGACCCACATGTACTGGATATGTGAAAACACAGTATTTTCTCAGAAATTAACTCTCCTGTGTTTGAACTAAGGCTCTTCCCTGAATTGCTTTACCAAATTGCCACATATTTTTTTCTTCCAGGTACTTGTTAAGAAAACCAACTTGTCTCAGTCCACCTCTAAGTGTCTCAGAAACAGAAAACAGAACAGCAGCTCAAAGTTGCAGGCTATTTTGTAATCTCCTCCTGAAAGACAGCTACGTAAAAGAGGATTTCAATTTTAAACACCCAAAGAAGGTGTTCATACAGTTTCACTTAAGGTAGCCTTCAAAGAACAGTTACATTAGAAACCTCCTTCCTTCCACTGATTACCAAAAGAGGAGTCTGGACTCTTAACTGGGATGGCTCCATTAGAGTTAGTGTACTGTGAGTTATGTGAGGTTAATATCCCCTCCAGCACGGTTTGTGCCTAACAGCATGTTCAGGTTTCCTGGTTAAGCAAACTGTAAACAAAAGAAAAGAAGACAATATAGGCACTTAAGTTGAAGAGGGTCAAATAGTAGAAAGAGTTGTTTATAAACATGGCATATTAAAGAGTTGTTAGAAATAGGCTACACATTTAAACATACATTTCAGCGTGTAATAACTAAGGAATTCAACAAGGTACAAAGAACAATGAAGCTCAGCCTCTGAGAAAAAAGATTTAGCATGGTACAGGAAAGAGGCAAGCTGCCAGTTACTGGGCATTATACATTGTTTCATGTTAATAGATTATTCTCCCCCTGAAAAGAGCCTCTTACATTTCATTTCATATTAGTTCTGACTGGTTCAGCTAAGTAAGAATCAATCCAAACTCTTTGTTCAAATGAAAATGAAACCTATGAGTTCAAGTACATTCATTAAAGGAATTCATCCATTTGCCTTTCTTTTCCAATATCAAAAGTCAGCTCCATCACTAGCCTTTAGAGCCTTGTATCGGTGTGTTCCTCCTGCCTCTTGCTTAACACAACCTTTTCAAAGACTTATTTCCCAAATATACTCAATTCCCTCCAACCCTCATCATCTCTGTGCACTCATCTACCCTTTTTCTTCCTTTTTTCTTCTTGATTTGCAGCCTTGTCTTCTGACTACTTCTAAACTCACCCCTCACATGCTTGGTAACTTCTCCCAATACGATACTTCCACATCACTCCAGTTTGCAAAACCATAAGTAAACACCTGTGTAATTCCACTGCAATTGACTTCCATCCTACAGCTGTTTTTAAAGAATGACCTCTTTGAGTCTTTCCCAGTAACAAGTGGCTTCAGGACAGAAAAAGTATCCTGCTGAAGAAAAGCTGTGATGTGAACAGGGGTTAACCCATGACATTTCCATCCAAAGCAGAAAGAGTTTGACCAGCTGTGTTAAGGTGAGTACTTCTAGAGGAAAAACAGTAATTCAGCCTTGAAAAAAACCTGTCAGAAGTTGAACAAAAATAGAGACATAACAAAAATGGAGAGACACACAAAAATATATATCTGTCTGAAGGCTGTGGCAAGGAGTTTTAATTTTTTGTATTTGAAATGAACAACTGAAGAGAAGTATTTACATTCTGCTTATCTGGCTAATTAATTTATGGTAATAATAACAGTGACAGAACTGTTCTCGTGAATGCCAATCATTATGCTACTTGTAAGTGAAGTGTACAGAGCAGGACAGCAATGAAACTACGAATGTGAGAGACTTAGAATTTGTGCATGGAACCAACCAGTTTGTAAACAGTGACAGCCAAATACAAAGATTTTCTAAAGGAAGTAAGCAGTCCTGAATGTTAAAGGTATTAATGTTTCATTTAATTCATTTAAATATTCATAGGCCTGCTAATTACCTAGATACCTAGAAAACTCTGTATGGACAACTCATTTAGAAAGCTTTCATGGAACTTCTTTCTACTCTCATTAAAAACTTCAGAGAGAAAAAGTAATCAGAAGTACTCTGAGGAATCTCCTATATGAAAAAGAAATCCAACTTATCATTGTCAGTTCAAAAGCTCCCTCACTGACACTGCTTGACAACAAAACAGCGAAAAAGGAATCATGGTTTGCTTCTCTTTTATCACAGTCATCCTTTGATGAACAAACTATCGTGCTGCTCCTGTCACTACTTAAAAGTCTAAGGTACTCAAAGCGGTTTTCCTTTTTGCGGCACTGTGTAGTTCGCTTTTTCAGTAGAAGATAGATATTTGTAATACGTTCTCTCCTTGTCTTCTTTCTTCATCTTGTTCAAATTTCCCCCCTTGCTCTCTTTTTCTTCCCCACCAGTATTACTACCACGTGTACACCCTTCTCACACAAGGACTATTTTTTTTTTTTCTGGCCCTCCATACTAAGTACAAAAATGTAAAACCTGCAGTTCTGGGTATGTTACCAAAGGAAACACTTTCACTTAAAATCTTGTTTTTGCCAAAATATTTTCAAAGTATCTGGAGAGGAGTCAAACCACAGTGGCTCTCAGTTGTATTTCCTTTTACTATTTCCCCAGGTACTCCCAGCACAGCACTAAGTAACTGGATAGTTTTTCAGGGAAAAAAATGATGCTGCACGAGACAGTTTGTAGGTTTAAGAATTATCCTGTGGGGATGAATACAGGGCACACAGTTGCCGAACTTGAAATCCTTGCTTGTGTTGGTTGTTCCTGAAGACAGGAATCAAATATGACAGTTTGTATTAAATACAATGATTAAGTTTTGCCTTTGTAATGCTGTTTCAAATCTGCTTAACTTTTGAAAATTAGGAATCAGAGATTGAAATTATCTGTGATTTTACTTGATTTTGGTATTTGATTATGCCTCTATTTCAGGTCAGCCTTTCCCTGTAATGTAGATATGAATTATGAGTTTAGATATACATTACTCACAGAGCATTAATAGTGCAGTGGCAAAAAAAGTTTCTAATGCAGGTAGGTTTGCTGAATTAATCATATAATGCTGTGCTAGAACTACTATGATTCCATTTTACATGCCATCTAACTAAATCTTGTTACGTCCCAGACTTCAGCTTATATTAAAAACACAGCTGCAAGGCTTCTTGGTATAAGCCAAACACATATTCCTTGTGTACTGGGGGTCTTCCCACAGGCCACCTGTAGTCTATTATTTTAAATTTTTACTTAATTCTTCTCAAGCTATTTGTGGTCTTGCTGACATCTCCAGAAGACTTATTCCACATCCCCCTTTAGGAGTGTTAAGATCTTGAGAACACAGGCACTTTGCTTTGGCACTAAGGATTCCGTCTGCTTCTCTTGACCGTTGCTGAATTCTCTCCCACTAAAACTGGAAAAAATGTTTTAAAGCTGAAGTAGGAAAAGTCTTTTTGTCCTGTGCCTTCATTATCCTCATAGAAAGCTTGATGTGAATGAATTCTCATCATGTTTTAATTTCTTTGCAGGATCAGAATTTCTGGAGGAAGAGGAGTATCAGACATTGTGTGGTGAAGAGCACATAAGAAGTTGGCTGAGGGAGCAGCAGAATAAACATAATTCAAATGTCACAGCCCACAAGATACTGAGTTTATGGTTAGCCCCAGAAGGATGTCTGTTGTATGCAGTGCATGCAGCTAGGGGTTTGTTGGATAGACAAACTGTCAGTGAGTCAACTGTTCCCTTACATCTTTGAGGAGCCAGTGTTAGCAGATGGACTCTGTTTAATGGGTTTGTAAAGAGAAGATGACAGTTCCCTGGAGTACATGTTGCTGCTATTCAGTATATGGACCCTACTGCAATAATGTCTTACAGCCCTTAATATGCCTTCTCAAAGATTATTCATTTGAAAATGTGCACACATAAACAACATATATACAGCTGGGACAATGTCCAAAACCACAGAACCTTTCACCTCAAGCTGGGATTTTCTCATCACCCAGTGTTATAACAAACATCCCTTTTCAAAAAGTGTTAGGAAGAATTACACACTCTGCAGCTTGAGTTGAAAGTAAGTATATTTGTGCTTGGTGGGATGGAAACTGGTATGATTCTGTTCCATTGCTGTGCTGGTTTTGGCTGGGATGGGGTTAATTTTCTTCATAGTAGCTACTATGGGGCTATGTTTTGGATTTGTGCTGGAAACAGTGTTGAGAACACAGGGATGTTTTCATTACTGCTGAGCAGTGCTTACAAAGAGTCCAGGCCTTTTCTGCTTCTTTTAAACTAAAGGAGGGGAGATTTAGGCTAGATATAAGGAAGAAATGTTTTACCATGAGGGTGGTGAAGCACTGGAACAGGTTGCCCAGAGAGGTAGTGGAGGCCCCATCCCTAGAAACCTTTAAGGTCAGGTTGGACGGGGCTCTGAGCAACCTGATCTAGTTGATGATGTCCCTGCTCACTGCAGGGGGGTTGGACTAGATGACCTCTAAAGGTCCCTTCCAACCCAAAGCATTCTATGATTCTATGATTCTCACCCCACCCAGCGAGCAGGCTGGGGGTGCACAAGAAGTTGGGAGGGGACACAGCTGGGACAGCTGACCCCAAGTGACCAAAGGGATACTCCATACCGTATGATGTCATGCTCAGTATATAAAACTGGGGGAAGAAGAAGGAAGGGGGGGATGCTCGGAGTGATGGTGTTTGTCTTCCCAAGTAACTGTTATGCATGATGGAGCCCTGCTTTCCTGGAGACGGCTGAACACCTGCCTGCCGATGGGGAGTAAGGAATGAATTCCTTGTTTTGTTTTGCTTGCATGCGTGGCTTTTGCTTTACCTATTAAACTGTTTTTATCCCAATCTCATGAGTTTTCTCACTTCTACATTTCCAATTCTCTCCCCCATCCCACTGCACGGGAGTGAGCGAGCAGCTGTGTGGTGCTTAGTTGCTGGCTGGGGTTAAACCACAACAGTCCTTTTTGGCGCCCAAGGTGGAGCTCGAAGTGTTTGAGATAACAACAGGTTTGGTTGGAATGTACCAGATTGAACTGGTAGCTGTTATTGCTGTTTAGCTATTAATCAGCAGGCTCCTGTGCTTGCCATGGGGCTTGCTTGGCTCACTGTAAGAGTCGAGTGCTCGACAGTGGCTGCTTTCTGGTTTCCCTGCTCGCTGTGCTGCTGTACTGCTGATCATCTTACTCTGCTGTGCCTGGGAACATTTTGAGAACAGCAATGGCGATGCGCCTGGGCTGGCAGATGGCCAGGGCATCGCTGCTGCTTCTGTGCTGCTGTACTGGGCAGCCTGGAACTCCAGTGTGAACTTGAGTCGAAGGGACTGTGACCTGTGGAAGAGTCCACGCTGGAGCAGGTACATCTCGAAGCATCTGTGGCCGTGGATGAGCCCATGCTGCAGCAGGTACTCCCCGGAGGGACTGCAGCCACCAGTAAGGCCATGTTGGAACAGGTTTACTTCTGAAGGGACTGTGGCTGTGGGTAAGGCCATGCTGGAGCAGGTATATCTCTGAAGGCATTGTGGCCCGTGGAGAAGGCCGCACTGCAACATATGCACCTCAAAGCGCTGTGGCTGTGGGTAAGTCTATACCGCAGCAGGTATACCCTGGAGAGACTGTGGCTCAGGGGCAGGGCTCCACTTGGAGGAGGTGCAGCCCTAAGGGACTGCAGTCTGTGGATAAGTCCAAGCTGGAGCAGGGGCAAGGGGAGGAGTTCATTGCGATGTTAAATCCTATGGTCTGGTCCAAAGGGACCAGGGGTGGAGACTGTAATGGATATACCTTTGAATTGTTGTACCCCGGGATTTGAGTTGCATGTATAGGAATTATGATAACAGGAACCACTGGAACCAGTGGAGGACAAGCCTTACAAGAAGCAGTGCAAGTGCAGCAGTGACCTGACCTGAGCTGGCTTTGGTGCCCAATAACTCCACGCAACACACCACCTCTCCTGTCCTGAGTGATGGAGCCCAAAGTCATGGACTGAATGAACTCAGTGGACATTTTATGGACATTCTACAAGGGTGGTCCATAGACTAAAGGAATTATATATGTGTATTGTATCAAAGGATGGGAAGGGGGATAGTGGTTAATGAGGACGTATTGGATAGTGTGGGGACTGAGCATGATGTAAATGGTATGTAATAAGGAGTGGAGGATGTGCTGGTTTTGGCTAGGACAGGGTTAATTTTCTTGTTTTGTTTTTCTCCTTGTTTTGTTTTGGTTGTGTGCGCGGCTTTTGCTTTACCTATTAAACTGGTTTTGCCTCAGCCTCATGAGTTTTCTCACTTTTACCCTTCCGATTCTCTCCCCCATCCCACCTGTGGGAGTGAATGAGAGGCTGTGTGGTGCTTAATTGCCAGCTGGGGTTAAACCATGACAATTGCCCTGAGTGGGAATAACCAACAAGTGCATCAGAGAGGAAATTATTCTCAACTACAAATACTGTATTGCCATGCACTACTGATATCCTAATATGTCACAACATCTTATTGCTCATTCAGGTCTGTAAAGTCAGATCTGGTTGCATCACCGAGAGCAGTCCACACCCTGAAAATGCATTTTGGATCTACATATGCAATAGGAAGTAAAGATGAATCATAACTTTTCAGTCTCAAATCCTTGTTCCTGGGATCATACGGCAGAATATTTCACTTCAAATCATCTTTTCTTGCTACTAGGCTCACAACATAGGTGAAATAGCCCGTCTTGGAGAAGACGTGGCATATGGCAAAATGTCACAAGGACCTGCAAGTAGGATTGTTAAATCAGAGGAACATTTTTCATTTGCTATTCCAAAGAGAATAAATCATCTGTTCATTCTGATCTCCAAAATGAAGACAAAAAACTTTCTGCCCATAACTACGTGAAGGCGTTACAGAGACAATGGAGCTGAACTGTTTGATATAGTGGCAGATTACAAAACAAAGCTGTCAGCCACAAGTTAAGGTTTGAGAGGTTCAGACTGGACATTCGAAAAACTTCTTCACTAGGAGGGCATTACAGTACTGCAACACGTTGCTCAAAGAGGAGGTGGAATCTCCATCCTGGGAGGTTTTCAATACTTCACCATACAAAACAATTGCTGATTTGACCTAGTATTGGCAAAAGTCCTGCTCTAAGTGAGATAGTGGACTGGATGACCACAGTTTCTTCCAGCCAACATTACTATGATTTTATCATAAATGACAGATGCAACAAATGCTAAAAACAACAGTAAGAAAGGACAGCAGAATAAAAATCAAGTCAATCCAGCTTTGCAGGAAAGATTGTAGATGAAAAAGGTACCTATGAATGTCTATGAATATCTATGTTATTCTGCTTCAACACCAATGAACCTAAGCAACAGCTGATAAGGGGTATTCAGGAGCATCTCTAGAAAAGGGGCATTTGGAAGCATCCTCCACCCAGTCTTCCCTCTAATGCCCTCCCACAGCCCTGTGAATTTATTGCAGGGACACCAATATAGGCGGTCAAAGAGAGGATTGCTCTACCAGAGCACAGTAAATCAGGCACATAAACTTTTTAGCTTTGATGTGGAGTCCACATTGGAAGATAACTGTTGATGGCAGCAGAAGCAGAAAAGCAATGTTCACTTTTATATAGATGTGACTGTGCTGCAGTCCCTTTTGAGATGTTTGGCAAATGCCTACAATGAACAGTGTCTTATGGTTTGAATTGTGCTCTGTCTTTGTGTAGGGAAAGCAGGTTCATAATGCAGGCTTAATAATCCACATAACAATTCAATTTCCTGTGTTTTGCCCACTCACACAGGCACTTTCCTTTTTCCCAAGGATGAAAGAGCCTGTATTTCTTTAAAAGTATTTACTTAAAAATATTCCAGCTGCTGCCTTCCTATTGGCTGCTAAGTTTAAGGAGAAAGATTTCACTCAATATCATCCTGCAGTCAGACTCCAAAAAGAAATAAAAGTATTTATGTTCGACAATCATTGTTTTTCTTGAAGGCACCCCAACTTAAAATTGGTCCCAAGTTATTTCTTAATTTCTCCATATTTGTTCTTACTTTGTTTTATTATCATGAGGACAGGAAATATGAGTCAGTAACCCTAAGATCATCCATTTCACTCACTTATGGGGGGTTGAAGCCCAAGGCAAACAAAAAGTGTCAAATATTTCAAATAAACTGAAAATACCTCTACTATTTACCACCCACAGCTGAGTTCACATTTGCAGCAGAATCATAGCTGGTCTAAAATATGTTTAAAGAATTAAGCATAGTAGCCCCACAGAAAGGAATGTTTAGGCTCTCAACAGTTACTCCTGAAAAGGAATATATTATGAGGTGTTGTGATGGGTTGACCCTGGCTGGATGCCAAGTGCCCGCCAAAGCCGCTCTATCACTCCCCTCCTCAACTGAGCAGGGGAGAGGAAATATAGCAAAAGGCTTCTGGGTAGAGATAAGGACAGAAGAGGTCATTCACCAGTTACCATCACAGGCAAAACAGACTCCACTTGGGGAAATCAGTTTAACTTATTACCAATCAAATCAGAGTAGGATAATGAGAAAGAAAACCAAATCTTAAAAACACCTTTCCCCCACCCCTCCTCCCTTCTTCCCAGGCTTGACTTCACTCCTGAGTTTTCTCCCTCCTCCCCCTGAGTGGTGCAGGGGGACGGGGAATGGGGGTTGTGGTCAGTTCATCACATGTTGTCTCTGCCGCTCTGTCCTCTTCAGGGGGAGGCCTCCTCAAACTCTTCCTCTGTTCCAGCATGGGGTCCCTCCCACAGGAGACAGTCCTTCATGAACTTTTCTGACATGAGTCCTTCCATGGGCTACACTTCTTCACGAACTCCTCCAGTATGGGTCCTTCCCACGGGGTGCAGTCCTTCAGGAGCAGACTGCTCCAGCGTGGGTCCCCCACAGGGTCACAAGTCCTGCCAGCAAACCTCCTCCAGCGTGGACTCTTCTCTCTCCATGGGTCTGCAGGTCCTGCCAGAAGCCTGCTCCAGCGTGGGCTTCCCACAGGGTCACAGCCTCCTTCGGGCATCCACCTGCTCTGGCATGGGGTCTTCTCTGGGCGGCAGGTGGAGATCTGCTGCACCATTAACCTCCATGGGCTGCAGGGGAATCTCTGCTCTGGCACTTGGAGCACCTCCTTCCCCTCCTTCTTCACTGACCTTGGTGTCTGCAGGGTTGTTTCTCTCACATATTCTCACTCCTCTCTTGGGCTGCAATTGCTGTTGTGTGGCAACTCTTCCTCTTTCTTAACTATGTTATCACAGAGGCGCTACCACTGTCGCTGATGGGCTCGTTCTTGGCCAGCGGTGGGTCCGTCTTGGAGCTGACTGGCATTGGCTCCATTGGACATAGGGGAAGCTTCTGGCAGCTTCCCACAGAAGCCATCCCTGTAGCCCCTGCTGGTACCAAAACCTTGCTACGCAAACCCAATACAGCTGTTCTTTTAAGTGGAGCATTTAATGTCTCTGGATAAATTTTATATGTTCTTTGATGCATAGATAAGGTATTTACATTTGCCTTGGGCTGCTGAAAATTTGACCAGTCCCCATATTTTCTTCATTAAAAAATGTCACTGTTTTCTTTTAACTTCTCATTTTCCTGATGTTATATTCTTGTTATCAGGTGAATTATAAATAACCACTGTTACAGAAAGTCCATTCTTTCAGTATTTCCTGTCAGACACAAAGCACTATTTGCTGGACTTCTCTAGTGCTCATCTGTTCTCCAGATACTTTCAGATCTGTATGTAAAGTCAGAAGATCAGAGCGTTTAGATAAGTTTATATGTGTTTCTCTAGAACCACTTCAGCATAGCTAAAGGGTCCCAGAGTAGCACATTTCCTGGAAATGGTGACTGAAGAAATCTTCCACCACCAAAAGCCAAAAATCTTAAGCCAAAAGTTTGTGGTGACAAACTTACCAGTTACCCTATGGTTGAAGTGCCTTAGTTAAGTGGAATCAGACACTGAAGTCTTTATTTGCAGAGTATGGCAAAACCACTGTGCTGTAAGTTACACACTTGATAACAGCATTAATAGAAGCCAGTACATAGAAGAAGAGGACATCTACACTAGCAAACAGGAGCAATATGTCTTAACAGACACTTTGCTTCTAGATTTAGGTACTGTCTGCAACTCCACACTAGATGCTTGAATGAGAACACGGGTAACGTTCTCAAACCCATCCATGACTTAACTTTTCCATTTGGTGTGGGAGCCTGGTTACTCTGTTCTTTTACACAACGGGGAGAGATCGTGGTAGTGCCACACTTTTTGTAATAGCCTAGTGGTGAGACCATTTGTGCAAGAAGTGGGAGTCTTAGGCTCAGTGGTACACTATGTATCCTGAAAATGTCCATAAATAACCTGCTGCTATTGACTACATTCCTTGGAATTGTTAATGCATTTAGAAGAAAATTAAATTGCATTTTGGCAAATAGTGGCACCACAAATTCTGGTTTTCATGGGAAATTTGCAGTACATCCAGAGCATTGCTGAACCACAGGCTTCAGGCTCGTTCCTGAATGAGTGTTTTGACCTAAAGGTTTACTGTACAAAAGGTTGGTGGAACCAACTTCACCAGTTGCATATTTTCAGTTAAGGTGGCTGGAGTTGTCATGGGTGAGCTGTAAATATGCAGGAGCTATGCTCTTAGCCTAGTCCTGTGATTAAGTCACTCATAAAACTTGCACATGGGTAACCTACTTTGGGAAATTCAGGTGTGCACAAACTGCTGAGAGTCATTAAGGTGATACTAATCAAAAACATGTCAGGGTATGTGAAGCAGCAATATTCTAGATGACTAAGTAACTTCATTGGAGGTAAATAAGTGCTGTGGTCATTCTGTTTAATTAGGGAACCAGGAATTGTAGATTGCTCATTCAGTTTAGATACCTAAGACACACTCTGGACTCCTAAATGCTTTTTCAGACCTATCTTTTAGGTGTCTGAAAGAAGCCTCCCCCCCTGTAAGCGTCTACTACAGGCCGCCTGATCAAGGGGAGTCTGCTG
>VYZW01058012.1:1120-26718 GCA_013401315.1 Balaeniceps rex | reverse complement strand
GTTTCAGATTTTATGGCTACCCATGCTGTCTTGCCCCACAGGATATTAAATAATAACAGTCTTCAGGCAGCAAAGAGAAGAATTGTCGTTCTTCTTCTACTTCACCACTGCTNTTCTCTGGAGTGAGTGTTTAGTCCCAGACAACAATGAAAGCTAGTCTCATGTCTTTTCCAACAGTTCAGTTTTGTTACCAAAGAATGTTAATTTCATTTGTAAAATGTGAATGTTCTGGAATTATACTGCATGATGCAAAAGAAAGGAGAGATTTAAAGAAGGCTATCAAGTTTTATTGGAGCCAGAGTTTCCCTTCGCTATATATTATATAAGCATGGGGCTCTTATGTGTCTGCCAACAGAGAAAATGTTGATAGCTTTGGCAATAATAAAACTTATTTTGACAGCCATTTTTAAATTTACGTTCGGCTGTAAGTATTCATTAAATACTTTATTACTGTATGTTTGTATATTACTAGTATATTTTGTAACATTCATTTGTAGGTCTAAACAGCAGCATGGTTAGGCTTGCAGCACCCAGTTCAGTAAATGCTGGTTATTTTTTAAGTCATTCTTCTCACCTAATTTTTAAACTAGACAGTGGGAGTACCTGTAGCTGAAAATACATGGCAAAAGGGTCTGTGATGCACAAGAAACTTCATAAGCATATTCCATATAGATTGTGATTGATACTACTTGCAGAATCTAGTCCCACTGCACTTCCTGCCATATTGTTACTCAGACTAAAGCTAGTATATGTTGACTTTTCATCCTTTTTTTTAACCATCACTTTGACTTTCAGATGTGCTAGAAATCTCTTCTCCTTCTCATTTTTCAGCTTAGACCTAGTATTGTACACAGAGCATTTCTTAAGACCTTGAAAAACCTAATTTTCCTCTGACAAATATCTTCTCCCAGCTCCAAAATTTGGCACTATAAATGTAATCAAAACCTCTTTTTATTAGGATGGTTCACTAAATATATATAGAACATGTGTTCAGCATTTTCATAGCAAAACACAGACCATGTGTGTAGAAAATTGCATCGTAAGTCAACTTACCTGTTTACTTCTATTTTTTCCCTTGGATAAACAAAAGCAATCGGCAGATGCAAAACTTTAATTGGAAGCTATTTTGGCTTTCTGTCCATAAAAGAGAAAAACTTATAAAGCTACAAAACTTCTCTTTTCTTCCTTTGTTTTTTGAAATGGTGTAATTTAACTCTCATGTGAAAACTCTATATAATCTCCAAAGCTCTATTTATATATCTATAGATGTATAGATAAGTTTCCACTTCTAGGATGAAATCTTGTATGCCAAGATGTAGGCTTTAGGGAATTTTTAACAGCGAGTTATAAAACCCCAAAGAACAGGGTTTTATAATGGAAATGCTGACACAACCTTAACTAAAGTGGCACAAAAGGCAAGGATACAATATAATTAAAACAACAGAAGTCCAGAATGTCAGTATCTAAGCAGGTCTACTTGACAAGTTCTCTGATTTTTAGCTTTACAGCTTTAACAGCATCAACTGGTTTTTTGTGGGTGGTTTGTTGGGGTTTTTTTGGGTTTTTTTTTTTGGAACAGATGTATTAGAGATTTATAAAACTGCAGCAGAGGGCAAACCAGCAGTGAAATGATTGAAGATGTGCATTTGAATCAGTTTGGTTTACAGGGATTACTTAGGCTATATGAAAATCCACGAAGGTTATAATGACATTTATGTCATTCTAAAACTGATGTGTCCTATTTTTTATTCCCTTTATACACAGAACATTAAACAATTCTAAATGTACTGTTGAATTAAAAAGTAGTTGTATTCAGCTTTTAGTGCAGAACAAACTTCTAAGGAAATATATTATCTATAATGTAAATTCATACCTTTTAGAGCTCAATAACATTTTCAACTAAGCTGCAATTTGACCAGAATTAAAAACAAATATCTACTCCAGCTAATTAGCTAATGTGTAGTCTTTGTAAACAAGCATTTATGGGGGATCTTTAACCAGTTTCTTAAACTTTTGAAGATTCTCTTTTGCTGTCAGTAATGACTGAAGTCTGAGAATCAGAAAATACAGGCATCTTCCATTTCATCTACGTCATCTACAAGTTTCCTCTTAGTATGACTTTTTAAAAATAAATTCGTTATAAGCACATCTAGATTACAAATTCATAAATATACCATAAATAAATGCTACATTATAGTTTTCAGTAGGTATCTGATTTTTAATAGGCATCTTGTCATAGGAGCTCCAAAATCAAACGAGTTGTATTCCTAAATCACCAAAATAAGAACACATTCAGTTTTAGCAACCACATGACACATGGCTTTAGTGTTCTGCATTTAATTTTTTTGTTTTCTCTATCATTTTTCAACTGCAAACTGAGGGGAGAAAAGAAAGCTGAGATTCATAGAATTCCAACTCATAGAACTGTGAGCAACAGTGAAACCATACCACTTAGTATATTCAAGGTACTTTATTAACTGAGACTGTTTAACAAAACATTTTGTGTCGTATGCTTTAATTTATGCTTACATGCTCTTCTGACTCTGTCTTTACTAGTTATTTTATAGAAACAGATTCCTTTTCACATTTTTTTTTATCATTTTCACATTTTAATAAATAAATTTTGCTCTAATTCCTTAATCCTTATTCTTTAAATAAGTGGAAGTCAAGGTTTACAACTCTTACTTACCAAATGGCCTTTGTATAACATGCCTTTGATCACCACTGACTGATAGTCCTTCATGTCTTAACAGCAGTCTTGCAAAAGCCTTAACCCACATGTACAACTTAGCAGATATCAGTAATTGTACTTCATTTCAAATATTACAGTGGAACTGGTTGCATCTGAAAGTCAGAATAAATATAAGCCTTTGCAATTTTTTGTAATGTGAAAAAAACATCTTTTGATCCTTATCATTTAGAGCTGTACTTGTAGATCAAGAGCAATATTTAACTCAAAGGACTGGTCATGCCTATCATAGGAACAAGAATTAGAGTCCATACTATTTTTGTGTTATCCTTACCTTTTTATCTCAAATATAGAGCTATGCATAAAAAATAGCTCCTTAACTTGGGGGAAAAAAGAAAAGAAAAAAGAAATTACTCAAGTATTGAAATGACTGAAAACCAAGACAAAGTTATTAAAGAGAATCATATTGCTCATGCTGTTTGGCTCAATGCTAATAAGATAGTTTTGGTGGTTTTCCCAGCAATTAGAAGACTTTTCTAAAATACATTCCTAAATATTTATGTAAAAGAAGCACACACAGCATGCAATATATTTATTAACTGTCTTTTAACCTCAAAGCTTTTTATTTTTACATAATTTCATCAGCAGAAGATATTTTTTTAAAAAACATTCTTCTTAACTGTGTTTGGGTCTCTTAAAATACAGTAATCAGAGCTGATCAGCAGTCGGTAAAATTAATACAAAGTAACTGTTTATTCAGTGTGGCTCAAAATGTAATCCTACAGCTTTCAAGAATTTCAAAACCTCACAAAACATAATTACATCCTGAAGATATTAATATGTAGGGGAGGAAAAAGTTGTCAATAAAATTCCTAGACCACAGACAGTGCAGCTGGAATGGGGATCAGTCCAAAGAGGACAATTCTCAGTTGTAAATTGTGTCCCAGATTACATAAGAAATCACTAGAAATTTGAAAACTAGTCAGAGATTTCTGTGATTCAAGAGTTCATATTCCTATTTTAGGCTTAATGGGAGCATTTTATACACAAACAAAATGATACATGGCTAGATACTTTTCTTTTATTAAAGTCTTAAAAAGCATTCCTAAGAAGGTTTTGACATTTTTCAGATATTTTGTTTACCCAGGAAAATTTTACTAGTTATATCCATGTGTTACTACTAGAATAACAGCTTTTTAAACACTCATACTGTGGTATAATAGCATTTTTCTTTGGCTTAGCTCAAAGCTCTTCCTAGGACTCAAAAAAAACCCCAAACCTAACAAACCTGCAAAACAAATGCAGAACCTTGTTTGCAGCAAATATATTGATTTAAACCTACATGTCAGGTTATGTAGAATTTTCTGCTGTGAAATAGGAACTCGCATCAAATTTGGAACATGTCAGAGTATGGACTGACATATCACAGAAGGTAGTGGTCCCAGAGTACTGACACTCTTGAGAAAGAGTTAGATACTCAGACTGATTTTTGCCTCCTGTAAACCCATGAAGATCAAAACCCAGGACTTAACATTTCAGCTAACATTTTAAAGTAGCAGCTATAGTCCTCATCTCCTGTGCTTTGTCAGCTGCCTTTTAGACTTGTTGGGAGGCTGAGATGAGAACTATGTGGAATAATGCAGCGCTGTCCAGAGGTACCTGACATACTAACAACTGACCGGGACTGCTTCTGGAAGTGGTGTTTGTGTTAGCATGATGCACAGTTGCATGGTGCTGTCTGCTTTTTGACAGGGCTAATTAGATGAAGGAAAGCACAGAACTAAGGTGGTTATGTTGTTTCAGGTACCCAAATCCTTATTGTTTGGAGTTAGTGCTTATATGTCTGCACGGTGACATTATGTTGTGCAGCCACAACAATGACTGTAAAAATCTAGTTTTGAAATTAAAAGCAACTGTTTTGCTGCATCCAGATGTTCAAATTCAATGAAACATTGTATTTGAACCAGCCCAGTTAAGTGGTCACTGGTTACCATTGCTAGTTGGTTTCTCATTCCAAAAGAGATTTCACAAGAATTCATTACCTGTGCAGTACTCATACAATAGTGAGGAAGATTCACTTTGGTAAGGGTTAGGTGATAATGTTGACTAACACAACAGGGTCTGTATTGTCTATCACTGTTGTCCAAGTTTTCTGGATATATCCTGAAGCATTTGCTTTCCTGTCACTGAGATATCTAGGGATTAGCGTGTTTCTCAAAGAAGCAAAGATTTGTTTATCTGTGTATTTATGCAGCATGACTCTTGAATGTTCTTCTCAAGTCTTTGACAGAGTTGTTGAATTAAGAAGGTGGAATGGGAGTCAAGGTAGGGTGGGAGGAAGATCTGGGGATGATGGAGTCATATAGATAATGACACTCAGTCAAGGAGATGGGCTTTGTAAGAAAATAAAAACAAAATCAAGTGCTTCTGCTGCACTGATACACATCTCTGAATAGAAGGACCTATTTGTTATAGAGTTCTTCCTCAGCAGCATGGTAGCTCATAAAGTACTGCTTCTAAGCTACACAGAAAGTGCTTCTCTTGTATGAGGAAAATGTATATAAACATTTATAATTATTTTAACCTTATAAGGCATATTTCTGAATATTCCACTGTTTAATAACAAGGTAGAACTGAAAATGGTTAACAAGGGAGAAGAAAATGAGAAATTAATGAACATTTTTCTATGTGTACATTGGAACAGATTAATGTATGTTTTCAGGACAGGGAAAAGTGGAAAAATGGATGTTGTTTAAAGACCCCGTTTGTTTTGTTGTATGTTTCTTTTCATATATGTTGATAGCCTTTCACTGCACTTTTGGTTCATAGTACTTGGGTGAACCTCATGAGGTCACAAGGCCAAGTGCAAGGTCCTGCACCTGGGTCAGGGCAACCCCCGATATCAATACAGGCTGGGGGATGAGGGGATTGAGAGCAGCCCTGCGGAGAAGGACTTGGGGGTGCTGGTGGAAGAAAAGCTGGACATGAGCCAACAGTGTGCACTTGCAGCCCAGAAGGCCAACCGTATCCTGGGCTGCATCAAAAGACGCGTGGCCAGCAGGTCGAGGGAGGTGATTCTGCCCCTCTACTCGGCTCTGGTGAGACCTCACCTGGAGTACTGCGTCCAGCTCTGGAGCCCTCAGCACAAGGAGGACATGGAGCTGTTGGAACGGGTCCAGAAGAGGGCCACGAAAATGATCCGAGGGCTGGAGCACCTCTCCTACGAGGACAGGCTGAGGGAGTTGGGGTTGTTCAGCCTGGAGAAGAGAAGGCTGTGCGGAGACCTTATTGCGGCCTTTCAGTACTTAAAGGGGGCCTATAGGAAAGATGGGGACAGTCTTTTTAGCAAGGCCTGTGGTGACAGGACAAGGACTAATGGTTTTAAATTAAAGGAGGGTAGATTTAGGCTAGATATAAGGAAGAAATTTTTTACAATGAGGATGGTGAAGCCCTGGAACAGGTTGCCCAGAGAGGTAGTGGAGGCCCCATCCCTAGAAACCTTTAAGGTCAGGTTGAACGGAGCTCTGAGCAACCTGATCTAGTTGCAGATGTCCCTGCTCACTGCAGGGGGGTTGGACTAGATGACCTCTAAATGTCCCTTCCAACCCAAAGCATTCTATGATTCTATGATTCTATGATTCTATGATAGATTATATTGGCTTCAGTGAAGTTCATATTTGTACCAGGTCACTGACCAAGGAGGGAAAAAAGAATCAAAGGAGGAAAAAAAAAAGGAGGAAAAATGACTCTCAGAGCTTTGTAAGAGCTATTACATTTTGTGAAGATCAAAAAGTCCCTCCATAAGCATTTGCCCAATGGTCTTAAACTATTATAATGTACTGAGTAAATAGTGTGCCAAAATAATGTGCATGTATTGCTGGATAAATCAGAGCATTTAAAATCCATAAGAATAATGAAACTCATTTTTTATCATAAATGCCTTAGTCCTCGTCTGCCCACTATGACTGGTAAGGGACGCCCAAAGAATCAAATAGGAAATGTTTCATTTCTTTTGTACAGAGAGCAGCTGAGGCACAACTCTTTCAGGTGGTATGTTCTATGCTGCTGCTTGAAGAAATGATGGCATTAGTGCATCTATTAAGGACATCTGGCTAGAATACATAAATCCAGCTATTGAAAACTCTGCCACAGATATTCATTTAATATATTCTCACAAACAAATCATAATATCTTACAATTATGCACTTCAGAAAAGTTTACAACCTAAAAAGAAATGCTAAGACTCTTTCCTGGTTTAAATGCACTTGAATATGATTGCAAATCAGCATAACTTGGTATTATCCCCAGACTTGTTAGGTTTTCTACGAAGAAGTAAACACCTGATGTCTCATCTAATACTTAGGTTTGGGCCTCTCCTTCCTCTGCCTAGCACAGTGTTAATCCAGTGACCAGTGGCCGAATCATTACTGCATAGAAAGTAAGAGTAACAACAATGCAGAAATATACTCCCAACATGAATGAGCCAGACCCCTTCCCTTCTATGAAGCCATAGGACAAGAATGTTTACCATATATAACAGGATACACACATTCTTTGTCCATGCATCTCCCATGCCAGGGGCCTTTACAGGGTCACCCAAGGAGCAAATGTGTTAGTACTGGCATGACACATTGTCCCCGAAAGTGATACAATGGCATGGCTCTGTGCAGCTGCCAGCATCAGGTGGGTACTGTTGTCAAGTCACATGATACTGTGGCAAAGGAGCAGAGAAGTGGAGGGATTAAATGGACATGAGCCAACAGTGTGCGCTTGCAGCCCAGAAGGCCAACCATATCCTGGGCTGCATCAAAAGAAGCGTGGCCAGCAGGTCGAGGGAGGTGATTCTGCCCCTTCACTCTGCTCTGGTGAGACCTCACCTGGAGTACTGCGTCCAGCTCTGGAGCCCTCAGCACAAGAAGGATATGGATCTGTTGGAACGGGTCCAGAAGAAGGCCACAAAAATGATCCGAGGGCTGGAGCACCTCTCCTACGAGGACAGGCTGAGAGAGTTGGGGTTGTTCAGCCTGGAGAAGAGAAGGCTGTGGGAAGACCTTATTGCGGCCTTTCAGTACTTAAAGGGGGCCTATAGGAAAGATGGGGACAGTCTTTTTAGCAAGGCCTGTGGTGACAGGACAAGGGGTAATGGTTTTAAACTAAGGGAGGGGAGATTTAGGCTAGATATAAGGAAGAAATTTTTTACAGTGAGGGTGGTGAAGCACTGGAACAGGTTGCCCAGAGAGGTAGTGGAGGCCCCATCCCTAGAAACATTCAAGGTCAGGTTGGACGGGGCTCTGAGCAACCTGATCTAGTTGCAGATGTCCCTGCTCACTGCAGGGGGGTTGGACTAGATGACCTCTAAAGGTCCCTTCCAACCCAAAGCATTCTATGATTCTGTGATTCTATGAAATTTTCTAATGCCCTTCCGCTAGCAAAATAATACCTGAGTAGATAGAAAACAGCGCCATTTAATCCTGAAGAAACATAATTTGGATCTCTTTTCTGTTTGAGAACCGTGCTGACTAAAATCTCTTTGAACAACTGGGTACATATGGAAGTAGCCTGTAATGGTTTTGACTGTTAAGTCAATAGACTCATATGGAATCTCAGAAAATTTCCTTAGGGTGAAGTTTCTGCCAGACACCATCACGGATAGCTATGGGGATATAATTATGGGAATTGTAATAAAAACATTTTTCTAATTGATTAGTTGACCAGTTAGACCAACATGAAAAACATGATCATCAGTAATTCAAAGTAATCAGTGTGATATTTTGGTTTACCACCTGATTATTTTAAAACAATCCCATCTATTGTGGAAGTGACCTATAGAAATAAAAGAGTTTAAACCAATAGAATTTTACAGAATTTTAACTGCATCACATAAAAATCATTCCAGGAGTACAGAAGTGAATAGAAAATTTTAATCTCCTGTAGTGTTTTCAAGTAACCTGCTGAATTTAGGAGTTACAATAAATAGGCTGTTGGAAAATTCTCTTGAAAGGATTTCTTTTCTCTGATAAAGTATAAATTTCTTCTTTGAAATAATGTATTTCAGTTATGAAACCCTAAAGATTCAGAAAGAAGACCATTGGTTGGCTGCAGTAGGACTGCTTCACATTGCTTTGTAGTTGTTAAAACACATTGGTGGATCCAGATCCAACAGACTCCAACAGCTATTTGTGCTCTTTAGTCCTACATAGGTTCCAATTTATTTTTCCATTTAAGTCAATATGAAGTCAGAAACCCAAATGCATCACTGGATATGAATGATGGTGGCTGTCAGAATGGGCTCTATAGGCATTACAAGTAAGAGTAAATCAGAGCAGTCCCAAGGCTGTAATAATTTATGCTGGTGACATTTACCCCAGGTGGTCAGGGATTATAATATACCAGAAAGTCATGTTTTCCCCCAGTTTACATTACATTAATCACAGTGTAGCTAAACAGAAAGACCCAGCTTCAGGTTCAGTTGTATGTCATATCAGCTACCAAACAAAAACTCAAAATCAGTTGCTATGACTTCAAGCATTGCCTAGTTCATCTGTGTTCAAATACTCTGATTCAAGGAAAGGATTTTTTAGAAATCAATTACATCTTATTTATAAAACACTCAGCAATATGGAAAGTCAGATTTAAAATAATTTCAAACTTCCTGGCTGTAAATCAAAGCTTATGGCAAGGCAAATCATTAGTTGTTTTTGTCTTCAAATTTAATAGCTGTATTCTACACTGTATAAATGGCTTAGGAGCATTAGGGTTCTTAGTGTCTGTAAACTACATTGTTGGGACTTGTTTTTAAATATTTATAAGCCTACTGTTAAGAACAAATCATTTTCTCAATCTATTTCACTAGCAAATTATTTATAAGTATATCATTAATTATTTAGATTTTCCTGGTATTATACTTACATTAATAATTAAATGCATCTAATTATTAAATCATATAAATAAGATTTAGTTTCATTGATGAGCTGAAATGCAAACAGCGATTCTATCACTGTCTGTAAACATTTGAAATGAGACACTCTTCAGTAACAAGCCCTCTTACTTGCTAGAAGTCATGACAGTAACCTGCTGAGCTAACTTACTCTCTCAGTGTCTCTGGTACATAATTACTGTACCTGTGACAGGTTTTGGATTCTCCCAACCAAAATCAGCTTTGTCCACCTCTCACAGTTATTACAGTGCAGGTAGCCAGCAGTCATAATGCCACTTTACACTGTCTTTACACTGCCCACCAATTACCTCTGTACTACCTAATGGCAATTACCTACCATAGAGTAGGTGAAGATGCGATTCACACCCCAGGAACCATTGGCCATCTCCTCATTAAAATCTTCAAAGAGTACCACAGGTCAACAAAACATATAACACTGTGCCTTGATCCCAGAAGTTATAACTGGGATCAGTTATATAATGAAGAGTCCCATCTCAAGGGACACTTTGATTTCTGCAGTGCCCCAACATGCGCATTTCTGCAAAGTACCAGCAGGATCAGCTTCCTCAGTGCAGCATTTCCAAGCTGCAGAAGGGTGAGGTTTGTGCTCCCTGCTATACAAGATGACACAGTTAACAAGTGGCTGATTTCTCACTCAGTTGTGTCTTGTACAAAATATGATTACATGATGAGTAAAATGTAACCTGTTTCAGCCCCTGATTATGATAAAGTTGGACTGGGTTCAAAAGCCTATCATTACCTATATGAAGTCTTCTGGTGATTACAGTTCTTTAGCATAAACCTTCAGCTAATACAGCCCCTCTGCTATTTCTACTCTTTCCATTATCAGGGATTACTCATGTTTAGTGATTATGTTCAGTGGCCCACGTGTGCAACTTTCGTGGCAGACAGACATAAAATCTTTACATCTTTTGAAAATGTGTAATGGCTATTTTCTAGGATTCTTTACTGGCATTGGAAACAAGTCATCATTTTGAACCTGGCACCTGAAGACCTGAGGTCTGGACTAATGAGAGTACTTAGAAATTTGGTTTTAAACTTTTTCGTCTTTTAAATATTTAGATGGAACCAGACACCTAGTGTATATAGTCGTCCTGGAAGCACTCTTAGCAGATGTCTTTTCAGCTTTTTTCTGTCTTCCTGAGTCTCTTGGGTATAGTCTAATTAATCATAGACTAAAACTTTCCAGTAAATTATAAAGTGTAGATTTTTCAAATGGGATTTTCTGTTGTTCATAGCGAGTAAGCACCTGTTATAAATAGCTGCCCTCAGTTGAATGCAGATATAAAACGTTCATAAATGTTTATTACAGCACTCCACGTTTTCAGTACAAGTTTGATGTTTTCTTCTCAGGTCTTTATTCCGTATTGTAATCCTGAAATCTTCAATTGCCTGCTTTCATCATGATTTCTTTATTTTTTTAACCTATTTTGAGCCATGCTGGTTTATTGAGAAATAAAAGTAAGAATAATGTCAATGGTTTCCCAAGAAAAAGGACCCAAAGGAACACTTTAGGACAATATGAACTACAAGGAGAAAGAGCTGAGCTGATGGTAACTTATATGAACTTTTAATTTGAGGATAATGTTAGAATTGAATCATAAACTTCAATGTGAAGAAGTATATTAGCTTCCTAACTAAGCTGACTTAACCTTAATTGTAAAAGTGACATTAATTACCTGACATACCTGTTATAATTATCTTTCCAGTGCTATGAAAGCTGAAGAATATTTATTTTCAGAAGACGGTACATTGGCAGTGTATATATATTCAAACAATGAAGAACATGCAATTGGGATAAGAAGAAATCTAAGAAATCTTCTGCTCTATGTGTCTTATATTCAAAGAGAATTTTCTAATATGTCTCTAATATTCTTTTTTTGCTTTGTTTTATTTTGGGTTTTGGTCATCTGGTTGATTTATTGAAAAAATGAACTGTAATCACACAAAATGTGGTGAAGATACAAGGCTGACTGAAATTGTGTACACCATAGGAAGCAAAGAGCAGAGTGCGTGCTATGATAGTCCGGTTCTACTTTTAGCAAGATTAAATGGCTAGTGAACTTCAGAAGGGAGCACACAAATAGATTGCAAGCATCATGCCTTAATGCTTTTATGTTACAAAGAACTCTAATTGTTCATGCAGGGATGGGAAGTCAGAAATTAGAAAAATCATGACAATAATTGCTCTCAATATAATCACTAAACTTCAGCCAAAGCTGTCCAACTTTCTGTCATGTCACAGTCCTCCTTGATTTGATTATGTACAGCTGTTGCATCTAATCCTAGACTGTGAAATACCTCAAGAAGAACTTTTTATTCTTTTTTTTTTCCCCGACTCAATGGGGTTTGCATTTCTGAGCTCTTTTTATCTCCAGCTGTCTCAATCCATGATATCAGATTTTCTTCTACCAAAGTTACTTTGCTTAAATTATTTATGCATAGACAAATTTACACATTAAGTCAGTTATATGAATGTTCATATGTACCCAAGAATTCACTGAATCTCTTTTTTGGGAGGCATTCAACTGCATACTGTATTTTTCCTTGCAGGTTGCATATTCTGTATGAAAAATTGTCCTAAGTAGAAAAAGTGTAAGGAGTCAGTGAAATGTTATGAAGACTCTGCACATCAGAATATGATCAGGTTTCAGAGGGTATCACACTGAGTGCATATACACTGAAATTCCTGAATTACACAAACAGGCTCTAAAATAAGTACCTCAGATACAAACAACAAGAGTAGCTTCAGTGGTCCCTGGCTTACCACAGATTTTAAAAGCTATTGAGGACCCTGTATAAATAATCAGGCAGCAAGTCTTCCCTGATTTTTCTATAGCTATGCATCTGCAACAGCCCTTGCTAAGCTCATTTATAACTAGCTCAGAATCTGCGTGAGCTGTAAGTACTGCTTGAACTCGAAATATATAGCTGAGCTTTTTGTATAGCCAAACTCTGTGAGATGGTTTTATATTAATCTATATGTTTACTTGTTGATTATGGGCCTACTAGATGTAAATAAAAGTATTAGTTTCCAGACGTGTCAAAAGACAGTCCTTTGATTTAGGCATGTAATTGTTCCATATCACCTTATATTCACCCCAGCAAAAGAAAGGGTCTTGCCTCACTGTCAGTGTTTAGATCTGTCAAATGATAAGGCCACAAATAAGCATATATAATAGTGTTAAAGGTAGGCACATAGGCAGAAATGGCAGTAGCAGATTGGAGACAGCTCTCTCTTGTCAATAGAATTTTTGCTTCTCTGAACTCTCATCCAATTTACAAGTAATTAAAATTTAATGCTCTTTAACATGATTAGGGAAAATCTTAATCATAAGGCAGATTGACCTACATGTCTGATAGACTGAAAAAATGCCACCTTACACAAATTCCTTCTGATTACCATTCTTGATGGAACCAGTTATTTGGGAATGGGGTTCTGCAGACTGTAGACACAAGGGTATCAAGAAGTGGCTTTGAAAGTTGATTAAAGCACCAGAGCTAACTTATGTCATCTTAACGACGTGTGCAGTACTACCAAGCTGTACATAGTTTCCAGAAAACAAACAGAGTTCCTAAGCTTTCTTTATAGCCAATGCTTTTTTTTGAAGGGAAATCATTGGAGTACATTTTAAAATTAAAATATCCTGAGGGTGGGATTGGATCTTGATCAAAGACATGCTTGATGATGATAAGAAAAAAATAATTTTATTAGTAGGATAATAGTGGTAGAAGATCATATATATTCAGATTTGTCAATAATAAACATAGATTGGAAAACAGAGAAAGGTTTCTAAGCTCTAGCCACAAGGGAAGTACTGAAACATTTCCAGACAAGGTGGAGTATGAAGGAGACAGTGTAATATGATAGAACTAAGAAATTAATGAATTAAAAATTAAAACTTGTGACCTTTGTCTTTGGGTGTTCGATCTGCTGGTATCCTCAAGAGGGGGCTGCTAAGGCTCTCAGTTGTCATTTGTTGATTGTTGCTGGTACTGAATTTATATTGACATTAATTAAATCTGTGCTTGAAGGGTTCAGCTTGGAGACTTAACATGGCTAGAAAGAGATGCTGTGAAGGGATGCACTAACATGCCTAGAGATATTAAGAAATCTCATAAGTGATTAATTCATATACCCTCCTTTGCTCAGGATTAAAATGGTCACTAGACTTGTTTCCCAAAAGAAAATTTTTCCCATGTCAAATTGTAGCCTATTGGATTTGGGATGGGTAGGAAAGAAAGAAGCCTGCCTTTCTCTGTAGCTGGGGAGCACTTACCCAGACAATCTGCAGGTTTTTCCCTTAAGAAATTCTCTACTGTTGTAGGGACAAGGAATGCTAGTAATGTCTTTAATATCACACTTTTCCTTTAGCACATACATAATTTTTAGATTCTTAGATTGCTGCCATAAGGTCATAAGCCTGTTAAAGAACACTGCATGCTCCATGCCAGGTGGTATATGGGATAACGGTCTGTGGCTCATTCTGGACAAATCATCTTTTCTTGGCTGGCTAAAACTTCTGACTGCTGGACCCCTTCCATCTGTGTGTTTCTGTGCACCTAGATCCATGTCTGTAATGAAGCCCCAGATGAAAATTTCCCTGAGCTTTTAGATTCAGAGATCCATTTTTAATTTGGGTAAATATTATCAGAGATGGGCTGATAATCCTGCATGCAGATATCCTGACTGTGTCTTACTTCTCTTTTATACTGACAGCTATCCACTTCCACGGGAAAAAAAATGTAGCTTTCTAGGTAATTTTTTGATTCCTACCGAACATTAAGCAAATATTTTCATTGAAATATCTGTTATAACTTCAAGAGTTCCTTGAGTGGTAATAGCTACTGTAGATCCCATTATTTTATATATTAAGTTATAGTTGTTTCTCCCCTAAGCATTATTTTGCATTTATCAACACTGATTTTCTTCTGCCGTTTTATCATTGAGACACTAAATATCATTACATATTCTGTAAATCTTCTCACCTTTCAATTTTACTACAATTAATAAATTTGTATTATTAGAAAACTTCATCACTTGCCTGGGTCATCTATGAACACGTTGAGCAGCACTGTCCCCAGCATGGTTCTCTGCAGGACTTTGACTTTAAAAACTGGCCATTTATTACCTAAATGTCATTTCAGGTCTTTTACTTGTTTACAAATCCATGCAATGGCTTTATTTTGTATACCATGGCACCTTAATTTCAAGAGTACTTTATAAAAGATGGTAATGAAAATTCTTTGGATGTCCAATCATAAACTTTCCCTATTAGTGATAAGTTTGAAAATTCATATTAGTTCTGTAGAGTATCACTAGCCCCACAAGGGTGCTTACTTATTCCCATTATATCGTATATCCATGCATCTGCCAATTCTACTCTTTTTAAGCATTCCTGCCAATCTACTTGAAATGATTTGCTGTACTTTTCTGAATTCCTCCTTTATAAAATTCTGAAGTCCTACTTTGTAAAAATGATATCATATTTACTCTCTGCCATTCTTTCCATGCTGAAGCAGGTTTAAACAATGTAACATATGTAAGACTTGAAGGCCATTTTCAAAAGAATGCTTCTCATTTGGTGAGAATATGTGAAAGAGAAAAAGTAAATGGGGCCAAATTCTTGGCTAATATAAACTGACAAATTTCGCCCATAATGTGCCGCTGGTCTAATTTGATGTGAGTAGTCAATCCGCCAGAAAAAAATAATCAACACTTCAGTAGTCATAGAGGTCAGTGCAAATCACGTAGTTTGCCTGGGAATACACCCAAGTGCCCAATTGGGCTTTACAGCTCCAATTTAGTACTGCTACAGTGACAGTGTAGTAATCAGTATTCATTCTAATTAGGTTGAGGCCTTAATTAAACAGTAGACCCAACATAGGGCAGAACTTTGTCTGTCTACTGTAAGGACATTTCTGTCCTTTCATTTTTGTCAGGCCAGTATGTCCTTTCCTTAAAGGTAAGCTGAGGAGACCTTAAGTGTAAACATGCCAGTACGTTTTGGTAAATTTACTGAAAGCATTAGTTCTAAGTGAGTGGTATGATATCAGAGGCCAAGATGAAAGTAGCTCAGACAAAATATTTTGCCTCAGTCTGCACAGTTCCATTCGGGTGCAATCACTACCTAGGTAGCTTCAAGTTAATTGAAACTTTTAATCTGATAACCTTTAAGCAATATGACAGTAGCACTTCTTACCTTAAGCCACTTTTTAAATTTTGAATGTTAAGTATATCTGATATGTTATGCTAACAAAATAGTAAATGTGACAACCTCAAAATATAATTTTAGAGTCACTTAGTAGAGGACTGTATTTCTAGGTTTTTTTCAGAAAAATATTTTGAATGCAGAGGTTGAATAATATCAGCCTGCAGTGGAAATACTGTGGTGGCACGCTGAAATGTAGGCACTGTGCAATGGGAAGACCACAGTTTACCACATAAGCCAGGAATGTTCCAGTGGAAAATGTTCATTTCATTAAAAAGTTTAAATTTTCAGTAAAATAATGCACTTTATGTCTGACCCTGGCTTTAGCCTGGACAGAGCCTATTATGTCTCTGTGTAGGAAAACACAGGAGTAGTGGGGTTTGACTCTACAAGAAATATGAACCCAACTCATTTTGTCTACTGAGGTCTGTGAGTTCAAGACCAGAGGTAGCCTTAAAAGGCTTACTGAAGGATCTTTCAGCAGGGCCAATTAGAGACTAATTTTGTTAAATAAATGTAAATATATCACATTCATTTCTGTGCCTTTTTCTGCACAATTTGTTGCCTTTGAACTGAAAAAGATGATAGTTTTCTTGTACTGCTCAAGATTTTGTGTTTCTCTGTGATTTATGGATCAATACCATTTGCCGTAATGAAAAAAAATAATTTTTACCTTGGTACCATTTTCAGCACAAAATAGCTTAAATTAATGAAGGCAGATTCCACCTGAAGTGTTTCCATTTAAGAGAGCTTATTTGTCTCAGACAGTTTTTGAAATTGACATGTGAAGATTATTCTGTGTGGCGATCCACATTCACATTCACATCAAATTTGAAGTTAAACATGTAACAGGAAACTTTGAATTACTACTATTGACGCCTGGTTGTATTAATATGAAAATTTATAATGCTATAAAATATGTTTATGGCATTGTAATTGTTAAGGCTATTAATGCTATGTAGTATTAGCACTTGCAATTGTATCACTGTAAAACTAATTTATAGTTATGGTAGTAGTCTCTGACATTCAGCTTGAGGTCTAAACACATTTTATAAATCCATAAAGTATTTTTGCATGCAAATTCTGCATTTCTAAATAAAAAATAATTTGCAGTCCAAGTTGAAGATTTTCTCAATCTGCTCTTCTCAATTTTGCTATTTATTTACCTGTATCCTCATGGAATTAGTTTCACCGTGCTTTCTAAAACAACTGCAGAGAAGCATATAAAAAACACTCAAGAACCTTTGCAAGAACCAGGAGGAATTGTATTTTTCATAGACTTGTCTGTATCCTTCATTGTTGCTATAGTTTGGTAATACTGTCTGGGGTAGATATGTGGTTAAAGTATTCACCAGCCTGAGAAGTGCAGTAATAACTTCCAAAAAGGGACCATACTTGTTATTTATTCTTATTTTAGAGATGTTCACAGCTTTTTCTTAGCAAAGTGAGATTTATTCCTGATATTATGCTAACACCAATTGATGCTACAGGATGAACCTATTATTTCTGATTACTTTCTCTGTCAGGAACTGGTCAGTGAATTTGCATGATCAAGAATAATCTTGGATCCAATGTTTCTCTTTAGTCTTGTTACAAATCAAAATCTTTGTGGAGCTTTGAAAAGTCTCTTGGAAGTTTCCTTCAACGTCTCTGAAATAGCTACGTAAAATTATGGTACAACTAGAAAAAACAAAAGCCATTTGTGTGCTTATTGCATGAGTGGATGATCTGTCCACTCCCACTCTTATAAATCCCAAATTCTTGTTTTAACAGCTTCCATTCTGTTCGCACATGCAATGTTGGTTATATCACGTGTCACTGGAGACCATCTTCTTTGTAGCCTGGTGCACTCCAATATCTAAAATTATTTAACAGTCAAATTGGTTTAAATTGTAGGAATATTGTGATTTGAACAGGACTTTTCAGCATCGCAAGCCAGACTCGTTCCCTCTTCTGAGAGATGGATTACCCTGCATGCATGTAATTGTACATAGAAAAGCATCCTTTTTGCCTAGCGAAGTTAACAGGTGAATGATGGACTTCATTCTGCCAATGACAAGAATGAATGAAAATTTGCGATGTATGAGTGGACAGATGAATTTTATAATTTTAAAGTGGAAAGATAATCTGTCACTTCATTTTTGCCCTTTGAAACCGGATGCCTTCCCCGGGAGGTAGGATGGCCATAGCAGAATAGCACACATGCTCTGTATAGTTACAGGCCTCCCTGACAACTCTGGCATGTGCTCTTACACAGGAAGGGCTCTGAGCAGTTGTCTGAATTCTTCCTGTATACCTTTGAGCTGATAGGGGATTCCCAGTGGGGGAAAAAAAAAATTACCAAGCTCTTTGGCATACTCTATGCTTTTTATCCTAGCTGATAAGATACTCCTTAGCTCCAGGAAGGCTCGATATCTTGTAAGACAAGTCACACTGAGATTTCCTAGTGGTTGGGCCCCAGGACATGAGCTCCACTTTGTCATTTTCTTTCATTCCAAGCTTGCATGTTGTTTTTGGAGGAAGATTTCTCAAAATCGTGCAATCTATAAGGTTGATCTGGCTGCATCTGTATGAATATTTCACAGTATAAAGCAGTGGCTACACCTGTGATTCCCTTATAATCCCAAAGCTACCAGGCTATTTTAAGCAATTGAACTTGGTCTTTAAAATTAAAAGTAGATATGACACAAGATAGCATAAAATGACTTAGAAGTCAGTCTGTTTCCCACTGACAGTTTCAGTGCCCATGAGTTCCGGTGAAAGGAGGAAGAACAGAGCTTTTAGCATCCCAAACCACATCCCAGTCTCCCATCCTTGCCCTGCTCCCAGGCAGCCAAAGCCCAGACACTGGCTCTCACCACGTGTACCCGTGCCAGCATGAGGCTGCTCAGGGGCCAGACCGGGTGCCACTGCCTCGCATGCCGACAGGTTTCCATGGATCAGTGTTTCCTTCCTGCACGCCGACAGCAGCTCCTGCCTCCCCCACTTTCACAGAGATATAGTAAAAGAGTTCACCTAATACCCTATTACCAGTGCCTGTGTACATCTTTCATCAAAAAGGCCATTCTAGGCCTGGCCAGCCTTAGCATGAAAATATGTTTATTGTTTGTATTGTATTAAGGGCCTTCATCACAGACAATATTCAAGCTGTATTAATCACTGCACAAGGATCAAACATGAAGTCTGTATCCAGCAAGCTCACACTCTAGCTAGAAGGCAGGGGACAGCAGGCACGTGTAGACAGATGCAACAGGAAACAATGACATGATAGTCAACCATATCATAAACAGGGATTTTTTTTTTTTTTTAATGAGTACAGCTAAAACCTGCAAACCAGCTGTTTCTGGGGTCTATACTTTATTCACCCTTATTTACTGACATATGGGATCCAGCAAGTGTGGGAGCTGCAAAACTGCTTTTTCCTGTAGGCAATAACAGTGTGCATCTTGCCAAGAATTTTTACCACATTAGCAAGATATTTTAAAAATTGGGACTGGAAAATTCAACTTTCTAATCTATTAGTTTATGTTTGCATAGACTTTTTCTTACTACCATGAGGAAAAAGATTTACTCCACAGGAGGATGTAAAACTCTGTGTTTCTGTGAAATCCAGCTGCATGTAAATGAGAAAACAGTTCCTCAGGAACTGCCTCCTCTCATTTGGTTAAGTAGGTGTGGAAGTTTTCCAAAAATGTTTTTGAGGCACTGCTGTAAATTCAGAATAGAAATGGAAAATCATTTCTCCTTTCATAGGGGAAAAAAAATTTGTTTTCTTTGAGGATTCTTAATATTATAAAAATCTAGCTATACTCTCTCCACTTAGAAGAAAATGTAAGTGGGTAAAGGCTACAAAGAGTTCATTACTGTGCCAGCAACAACACAGGAAAGCTGTGGTTTGGCCAGGCCCACTGAGGTTAAGTAAAGGCAGTGTGTCTGCTATTGCTGACAGCAATGCTAATTATCTCTGTTTGGGCAGGGGCCCAGCAAGGATCCCAGACAGCCCTTCTCATGTGTAAGATAACACCAACAATAGAAGAGTGACTGCAGCTTTTGTCTGAAGGATCACTTGTGCGCTGCACCATGGGCTGCAGTCTTGTGCTGCATAATCTCTTACTGAGGAGCCTACACCCAGCCATACAACCTATTCATCTAACAATGGCAAGTAGGCAAAGTCTGCCAAATATTTTATTAACTTGTGATATAAAGTGAGTTATCCCCTTTTCTGTGACTTTACAACCAAAGTCACTTTAGTCAAAAGGTAATGACATTAAGCATAATGGATAATCTTTTTCCCACCATGTTTGACCTGGGTTTCCCAGTTTGAAATCAGTGTCCTGAAGAGCAGCTACTTCTTTAGATGAAGCAGATTTAAAACAATAAATGCCAATACATATATTGCCTTACCTACGTCTGACATTCCTGTCACTCTTCTACATAGACATGATTTAACCTTTGCCATCATCTGTTCTCTTGAGGAGAAAATTACAGTCCATTTCTCCTTTGATCTGTCATCTTGGAGCAGCTGGCAACTTGTCAGGAGCCCTTCTGCAGATGGACATTTCACTGCTGAGAGTAATACCCCAGCAACCCGTACGTACTCAGCCTTGACAAAATGACTGCATAGTCAGTAGCCAAGAAGTCACTTTTCTTACTGCTGTTGCGTTAGAGCATTTTTGCGGATTCATACTTCACCTACTTCCCATTACTGCAGGTTCTCTTAAGCAATCCTCCCCATTATAAAGAAACAAGTTCTTGAAGGTAAACAAGAATAGTCTTACAAGCAATATAGATACTTCCTAGCTTTCAACAACGCTTGCTTAAGCACGTGCTTAAATTCAAGGAGTGTTCTCTTTGTAGCTCATGGAAGCCATGCATGTGCTCTTGGAGGATTGAGATCAGTTGAGATGTATTGAGAAGTAGCTGTAAGTGGTGGACACATTGCAAACAAAGACCAGGAAAAACAAGGTGACATCTGTCCTACGTAGCTAGGATTGTGGAAGCATTAATAGAACAAAAATGTATGTGCTGCACGCAAATTTTAATGAAATTGGTGATTTAAAATCACAACATTTTTTTAAAATGCAGGTTTCCAAGTCTCATTAACTTCAAACAAGACGATTCATATTCTATTTAACTAGACTTCACATTGAGCTACTTTTCATTTACAGTATATTCCTAAAGGTAGAAGCAGCAGGGAGATGAAATGACTTCATTTACTGGAATTACATCTTCTTTTATATAAAACATTAATCATTTTATATATGACAACCTTATGCTTAATGTTGCTAGAATACTCCTCATAAAACATTATTTTGTGAATGCATAGACTCTCCTACTGAGCACATAACAGCTTTCAGTGGATGTGCTAATCCAGTTTGTATATATGTAGTATTTAATCTTAATTATGATGCTGAAGTCTATACAGTGTTAATTATTCATTTTGCATGTTCCTTGCACTTTATTGTAATTCATAATTTCCTTAATCAAAATGAAGATTTTAATTATAACTTTAAAATTTGTATGAAACCTGCCTGGTAAGCATAAGCAGACTTTTTTTGTTTTGCTTAGATTTTAGTGTAAGAAGACAAGGGGAAATTTGCCGAATTGGTGAGAAGAGAGTGTTGAATGAACAACATTCAACCAAGTAAGCAGCATCTCCCCAAGCCCTCAGCATGGCCCACTGCGGCTGCTAGAATCAGCGAGGACTCTTCTGCTGACATTTGCTAAATCAGAAATCTCAGGGCCTGAGAGCACAGGGTGATTTTAATCTGGCATTCTTGCCTCCTTTTCATCAGTACCAGAATGTGGTAAGCTTCTGCAGGTAGTGTGGTGCATATTTCTTTGAAAAGCTTTCAAACAGGATAAGACGAGCGCCATAGTACACAGAAAAAATACTAAGTAGAATTAAAAGAAGCCATTACAGCTCCAACACACTTAACAACATGTATTAAAACAGATGAGAAAATTTAGCAGAAAAACAGAAGAAAAAGGGTAGTGAGGGTTACTCTGAACAGAGATTAGGAGCAGGAAGTGGCTCTTTTTTAAAGTATGGCAGGAAACAATTAACTTAGAGTAACAATTTTAAACTACCACTGCTTTTTTATATAGAATAGGCTTTAAATAACAGCTAAGTGTCAAGTTACAAATGTTGGGAATGCTGAAGATGACAGATAGTGACATATCTCAGTTGCAGCATTTAACTGAATATTTATATGACACAGCAGAATAGTAAGTTCTAGCTTTTCTGGGGTTTGTTTCATTTTAAATGCATGTATTTTTAAGTGGCAAAGTACTCAAAAATGACTGAAGGGAGCACAGTGTCATAAATGCGTACATTAGCAAGCAAGTCAGAGATGCATGCCCTCTTTTCATTTTTATTCTTTCTGGATTCCCGGAGGAATAAACTCAGAAATACTTACTTAGGGTTCATATTATCATTCAGAGAAGACTAAAACATATATAGTCTCATAAAGGAAACCTCTGTGTCTTGGCAAGTATGTTCTTGCAAACCCTTGCCATGCCAAATTTACAAGCAGCTATTGATGAAAGTTACTCGTGAAATCACCAGGGAGGAAATCATGTCTTTTTAGCCTGAAAAATATATTGGCAAATATGAACTGCCACACGAGCTTTGACATGAACTGCAGCTGCAGCTCCTCATCTGTCTGGAATGTCATAGTTCAGCAGCTACAACTTTGGTCAGATGTGCTGTGGCAGATCCCAGATGACTCAAGGAATATATCCTTTCTCATTAGTTATGTAGTCATGAAGTGTCCTTTAGAAAATAAATAAAAATTCTAATGGAAAAAAATTAATCTGTGTCTTAGGATCTGTTTTCCTCATCTAGGATTTGACACTTCAGTTTTTGCTTACAAATAGAACTACTCATGTTCAAAATCCCTATACGGGCAAAATAACCTTGTTTATGAAGTTGCCTGTTCTCCCCTCATCACCTGGGAGTTGCTGAGCCAACCAACTCACATGTTAACATATTGCCAGTATTCAAGAATGAGCTACTTACAAAAGGGCAGCAGGAGAGGCTGAGCACAGAGAGAAGCATAGGAAATTGTTAGGCAAATGGATTTGTTGTTTTCATGAGTAACAATTACAAGTGTCAGCCAGCCGGACTGTCCCTCTTGTTGGGATTCACTTTTCCATGAGATCTGTGCTGCAATAATCTAAAATTGGCTGGAACTTTATCACCTTAATAATGCTTTATCAGTGAGAGATCATTACCCAAGGTTCTTTGACCTGTATGTTGAGATATATGTATTATGTCTCCAGCCCCTATAACCATTTTAGCCATTTGAAAGGTGGAACCTCACAAGATTTTACACACATAGTTATAATATCTTGCAGAGATTATACATTAGTTCTTTGCTCAGTTGTGTCTTTTTTTTTTTCAAAATATTTCCACGAGAGGAAAGAAAGGAAACCCATACTAAAGGGATATATGGCAGTTTATGGCTGGAATATGCAATTTTTAAATCTCTTTTTCATATTGATATTAATGGTTAATACTCTGCATATGAGAGGCTTTTGCAAAAATATGGGTATTCCAGGCTGCAGACTTTCATAACACTGTTGTGACGTTTAAGAAATTAGCTGTGAATAAATCAAGGATCTTCTGGAATACACTGTGGAAGTGCAGAGTAATTGGAACTGTAGCTGTCATAAGCAAATAGCGATCAATGTTGTTATTTTTTGGACAAGTTGATTTCATGGAAAGATTTTTGGTTTATGTGTTAAATCTGAAGTACCTGAGCATAGAGTGCTTCTTAAAGTTAATATAAAAGCTCAAAATAAGAGTTTTAATACATTTAACTCCTTTTCTGTGTTCTAGAAACCTTGTTCTTTTTTTGCCCTTAGAGTGTTTACGGTCTAAGTATGCAATCGCTCAAAATACAGTCATTGTAGAAGAGGAATTCTCTTTCCAGTTTTCAATCACCTGTACAGGATTTATGCATGTTACAGTCCATTTTACTGACAAGGGGATACAACCTAGACAAAAGAGTGTGTTTCACTAATTTCCATCTTACTGGAAGTTTTGAAATCTTTTTATATATCTTCTTTAGAACATAGTGCTACTATTCTACAATTCCCACAGCTGCTTAAGAGATGCATTTAAACTGCATTTTAAAGTTTAACTAAACAGCTTCAAAGATATCTATTTAAACTATTTTGTTTCTTCTTTAAAATTTAATGTCTTCTCATTCCTTTCCCATTTTCCTAAGCCATACTCTTCTAAGGTTTGACCCACAGCATAACTGAAGGCAGTAAAAATATTCCAAGAGAAATACAGCCCTTTCAAGCTTTTCCTAATGTTCTTTGAGTTCTTGTCTGTTGTCATTTTCATCTTTTATTATTGTCATTGGCTATTTCCTAGCTCTCTGGTGTTTGTGTGATTCTTCACTTCTCTTCTTTGGCTGTCTTCCATGGTTTCCAGCTCTTCCTGATGTTCAATGAGTTGATCATCTTGTGAGATTGTACAGGAAGGATATTGGTGTGTATATATGATATCATAACAAGACGAAAGCCTGTTAAATGAGTTATAAATGACTTACAAAATAAATATTTAGAATTTTGTTTTAGAAAAGATTACATAATTTAAATATTAACACAGATTTTGCAGAAGCTGGTTGACAGGTTTAGGAAACTATAGGGGAGTGGGCAAATCAAGAAGAATAATCAATGGCAAATCATATTGATTTATTTTTACAAATAATTTATGAGTAGTCTTGGCTGTTTTGTTTGGTAGGTGTATCAAATTATTAGCTGAAGGATTTATGCAGGTTATTTACACCTGTGGTCTGTTTGCAAATTTTGTCATTAGTTGTGACATATGATTATTCACCTGAATCACATGATATTTCTTCTTTCTTTAATGGATTATTGAAAAAAAAAGTGAAATAAAACTCATGTGGCTTCTGTTTGGTATTCACCTAAAAAATAAGATTCTTACTAATCATTTTCTAAACATTTTGGGCAAACTAAAATCACTGGTACTAAATAATAACTATGGCTGAATAAAGCCATATTATAGGGTATTGACCTGATTCTAACAGGAGATACCAGGACAGTATTACTTAACTATTTAATGTAAAACTGAAATTGTGTTTTAGAAGAAACAAATGCACCTTGTTTATACCCTGTTCAAAGAAGACTGAGATCTCCAATTTGCTTTTAAAAAGAAACTATTTTTCTCATAGCTGTCTGGCACAACCCCACTACACTGACCTGACTATGGTACACTGACAAATTGCAGTGTCCTACATGAGAAAAGAATACATCCCAAATCCCCAAAAAGGATTCTTTTTATATCATATTCAAGTGATCTATCATCTGAGACTAACATTAGCTAAGCTGCTATTGTTTTTTAACTTACAGTCATACTTGATAACCATATTTTAGTCTTTCAAATGGTATAAACTAAAGCTCAAATGTTTAAAACACAGTGGTAATAAATAAAATATGAGATCTACAGAAATTGAGGGGGTTTATGCCAAATTGTTTCATAATATTATCAAGGAAGTAGTATTTCCTTAATTAGGCTTTTTTAAACATTTAGAGATGTTTCTTTATTGACAAATACATATCTGTGTTCTGTTAAAAAAATTAAATATGTAAAAATTATACTGAAATTATGTTGAGATAAACAACTGAAAGCAACGATTGCATGATGAGACTTCTGTGGTCTGTGCTGTATTTTGTTTCAACAATTACAGGTTTTACTCCTGTG
>VYZW01058000.1:2756-20837 GCA_013401315.1 Balaeniceps rex | reverse complement strand
TCAGCCACAAAAACAGACTCCACGTTTTTACTAACTGGAAGAAAATTGGATATGAATCTGGAAATATTTATTCTAAACTATAAATGCAGAATTCAGTTACATAAATAAGACAGGCCTAGGATCTTACCTATAACTCAGTTGTTCCTGTTAAACAGAATCCTGTTCTCTCCCCATTGTGCTTGTGGGTTATGGTGTAATTGGTAATGGCATACCCTGAATGGCAATATTTTATTTGCTTGGAATAAGGAAAAGCAAGAGGGAGGAGCCAGGACCCTGTTGTAACCCAAGCCTCTGCTCCCATGGTGAGGGAAAGGAAAGGTGATTCAAATACAACACTGGAAAATGGAGAGTGGCATTTGCTGGACAAGCTCAGGACATTTTTTGATATTTTTACAGGTCATCCCTTCAATGCAAATTATTGGCAACATTGAGACAGGACCTTGAAACTCCAGCAAGACTTTGGTACAAGTGAACTAACAAAGATCGAAGGACTGAGGATGGAAGAGAGATCCAATAACTTCTTCACAAGGAGTTCATTGACTCACTCTCGCTCCATCTATTGGTTTTAACCATCATGCTCCAGGAATCAATGTATTTGAGAACTTTATGCATCCCAATTAGGGTTGTGAACCAAAGTTTGTATCATCAGAAGTTATAAATATGAGAGCTAATATGTAGCTCAGGGACAGGATCTGTGTGGATCTCTCTTTAACATCATAAATAACATAACATAAATAAATAATATCATAAACTTAACATCCAGAGTAAACTGTCACCTTAAGAACTCTTATACTGCAGTACTTTTTCATTCCTTAATACATCTCCTTTTACTCATCCTCACCTTTGCACGGACTTTGTTTTCTGGTGAAAACTGCTTTTGGTAAAGAGTGAAGCACAATAAAAAATGTCTTTTTATGAAGAGCCCTGTGCCCATTTTGTCGCATCATGCTTTATTTAAGCTTATTAACACAACCATTTAATTCCTGTTCTTGTCAATGACTATGTGCAATACCTGTAAAATTTAAAAATAGAAACATTACAAGCAAGCTATCTCCTTGTACTGGTCCAACACTAACAATAGCTACTAACAACAACTACTGTAAAAATTGTGTGTACGTGACAAAGGAAATTTGAAAGCTTCTACTTTATTTTTCTTTTTCTTTGTTGTGTTTTAAAGACAATTAGATGGAGAATGTGAGAAACAAGTGTGTGTGAATAAAAAAAAAGGAGGAGGTTGCAACATCTTATTTGCTATTACTTGTTCAGAGATAGTGTTTCTAATTCGAAAGGAGAGGAATCACGTTAATTCTTTTTAACCTTTTTGCTCAAGGAGATTGACTCACCTGACTCTTAATAACATAAGCTTGCTTAACTCCATGTTTATTAACAGTCTACTTCTTCCCTGTGATTAATCCCCTAGCCTTGCTTCTTTGTGGGACCCAGAGATTTAGCATTGATGTAAATCTTACATATCTGCATTGAGGTCAGTGGACTTACACAGTGGTATAAGAATTACCTCAAGTCTACATGATTTCCACAGGAGATGCAAAATCAGCCCCAGTGCTGTCCTAAATGTTAATACAAGCTATTGATGTAGATTATTATCCCAACTGTAGGAAAGATGAATATTATGAAATTTCTCAAACAACTATGTGAAGTGGAGTAGAGAGCAATTTCTGCCTTGTAAAATAATAAGACCTGGGAAAAAAGCTAAGCTTGGCAATGTGGATGAAGAACATGATGCGTTAAGTAGTAGATCACTGGAAGCAGAAGGAGAAAGAAGGGAATGGAGAGATGGGTAGTTTGTGGCTTTCATATATATCGGAAGGAGCTCTACTTACGTTAATGCTGGTAGATAATACAGAATGAATGTATTCCTGGCAGGTAATAACTGAATCAATCAGTAATAACTGAATCAACCACTGATGGGATGATAGGCATATCTGGGGATTCATATTGTTGAATGCTGGTGTGAGAGAATTCCTGTTCTATCTATTTTGGGTGATAGAGGATGAGAGAATTAATTGCCAGTATATGACATCAAATATCTTTTTAATATCTTTATAAGTGCATTGTACCTTACTGAACTGGGAAGAAGAATAACTATTTTTTTTATAAGCCATGATGATATCATTTAAACAACAAAAAAAAGTGTTTGCGCAGTCTCATCTGACATGCATTAATCAGGCAGCGTACTAGAATTAATAAACTGTGGTCTGGTAGGTTCAGCTTTCTTATTATGGTTTGTAACAGATATTATTACGTCAATAAAAACCTTGATAATATAACTTTATAATTTTTTTTTATTTCAAAGCCATGCAAAACAACAAAAATCTTGATTAGACAAAAGGCAGAAAAACAACAGAGAGCTTGAACTATTTACTTGATCTCTTTTGGGAAGATGAGAGTAGTTGAGACAGCAAGAATTCATATTAATTTCAGGGATTTCCTTTCCCAAATTCCCATATCACTAACCATTCACATTTGTCCTCATAAAATGTGTCTGTGGTACCCTGTACCTAACAATACTGAAGCATTTCCTTTGTTATACTTCATCATATATCTATATCTTAGGTGCTCTGCCATCTAAATTAGAACATCCATTTAAATTAATGAGCGCTGTAGCTATCATGGTTATCGCTTTTGCTGTGATAACTCTGTATCTCCAATGTTTTTCAGGTTCCATTTTTTCCTCCAACTTCTCTATAAATACACATTATTCAAAGTTACAGTTGAAAGACTTATGACAAAGGGTTATTTGGTTATCTGTCCTTTGACACAATGGCTAACTGTCACTCATTTGCACAAAAAATGTTCTAAGCTGAGGACTTCAGTGACAGTTACAATAAAGCCTTCACTAATACATGTGTATAGTCCTACTATAGTGGTACTACAATTTGTATTCCAGTAGCTATCAGTTCACATAAAGCAAACAAATTTGCTTAGAGAAGAAAAAGGTTTGGAAAAAAATTAGCATAGTTATCCTGGACTTACGTGGCTACGTTATACAATTTTACTGAGAATGTGGACTTTTGTTACTCCTATCATTAATTAAAAACTTCCAATCAAAACTTATCTTCAATACCATTTTTGCAACGGCAGAAATTACTTCGGTATATTATATTTGTAACTTGGCAACTGCAGCTGAACTAGACAATGGAACAATTTTCTAAATAGAAATTGTTGTTTCATCAACACTAACAGATTAATTTTGCTAAAATTTTATTTAAAAAAATTAGCTATCACAAAAAAAAGTTAAAAGGTTTCATTCTTTGGGTTTAAAAGTATTATTTTCTTGTGGTATGTTTTTTATACTGCTCATGATAAGGAACAGTTGGATACTAAAACCAATGACAAGTGACCAGTTAGAACACCAATTTATCCACTAGAATACCAATTTCAAAACTAAATAACATTTAGAATAACAATTATTAGCACAGTGGATATGATATGTCATATTCAATTATGCAAACCATGCAGTGACATAATAGTAAAAACATTAACATTCTTATATCTTTCATAGATTACAAAATAAGGTAAAATTTGCAATAAGAATCAAACCAAATTATTTTGTTTATTGATATTTTTCCATAAGAAATTTTAATTGTTTTTATTTGTTACACAGAAATATTCATTAAAAAAAGGAAAGGTCAGCAATTCCTCTGAAAGGGAAATTTTGAGGTTTGACTCATTGCACTAATTTTGGTACAATTTTCCAGTTGTACCAGCTGGCTGAATAGAAAAATAATTTATCTAATTATTTATAAGAAAGTAAACTATTTCCCATTAGTAGTAGCTGGCATCAAGGGGAAGAACGAAAGAAAGGTGGAGTTCCACAGGAAGTAAATGTGACATTAATTACATAGCAAGACCTAAGATCTGGAGGGATTGCTTGAGGAGTACTTATTCATTTCTTGTGCATTCTTGTAGTGCTTGAGTATTCTCCCAAAATCTATTGAAAAATACAGCTGCCTTTGGGAAGTGCTAAAGCCTTGGTCTCAGCAATGTCCTGTAGAAACAATTTCTGAAGTCTAGGGCCATGGTGAATATGTATTTTCTCACAATATTTTAATCAGATATCCTCTTATTCTTGTATTGATCATAGAGAACAGAAACTTCTGTAAATTATTTATTTCTTATATTTTTGTTATCTTTCCATATTTCCTCTCAGGAAAGCTGAACTACAAACAAACCCCATAAATATATATTGCAAACTTATATGTATATATGTTCTGATACAGTTTTAATTTCTTGATCGCATATTGTCTTCTTCTCCAGGATCTCTTTTTTTTTTCATGAAAAAGTGGGAAAGATTCAGGATTCCTGGGCGTAACTCCAAGTTTTTCTGGTAACATGCACCAGGAGGAATGTAGACCTTCTGTTCATCTCATACTGTCTTCTCCTACTAAAAATCCCCCCAGTTAGCTTTTACCCTCTAAATGTTCTTCTGCCCTGTTCCTTCCTTTTTAGATTCTGTCCTTTTACTGTGAGGTTACCATCAAATCTCTGTTTACTTCTTACCTTCTCATATGAAAGCTAATCACTTTTTGCTTAATATGGTGGACAAAGAATCCACCTAACTCCAAAGATTCTAGAGAGTTTAGGGTTAATCCATATTCATGAGCCTTCAAAAAGCCAATCAAGCCGCACCAGTCTGGAATATATACCCTTTGTAAATCTGTATCAGCCAGGAATGATTTCATAATCCAGTTACAGTGTGCCGAAACCAGACGTGATGACAAGTTACACCTCCAAAGTGATCACAAGAAAAATTTTAGCCATTTTAAACCATAGTGGGAGAATAACACGTTAGCTTACCTCTAATTCATTTTAAATTCTAATTCATTTCTCTGAGGTTTGAATTCTTATCCAAAATTACCTGCACTTCAGTTTGAACCATGGGCAATTTCCCTTTACAATGAAACAGAAAAAGAAACCCAAAGAATATATTTTACTCTTGCATTACAGAAGGAGAAAAAATAAAGAGATTTATGTTATTTATTTTCACTATTTCTTTTGATGGTGGGAGGATGTTGAAAGAGGTGGGAAAAGTTGCCCTTTTTTTGTACATAACACTGAGTGTTTTCTTTTCTCATGAAGATCTTTCTACTGTGAAAGAACAGAATATGTGTCCATCATCTGGTTAAGACAGAGTGACCATAGTGAAGAGTTCACAGTGATGGTCAGCACAGAACTGGATAAAATTGGGGAAGGAAAGAGATGGGGGTTGTCTGGATCCACTATTCTGAACCTAGCCCCAGCAAATGCTGCACCTTTTTTCTGTTACTGTAAAATCAAAACACTTGCAGGGATGCTTGTATTGTGAAGTCTTTTATTTTATGTTTATTGCATTTAAGTTTACTGATTGCTGTCTGTCCTGGTTTCAGCTGGGTTAGAGTTACTTTTCTTCCTAGTAGCTGGCATAGTGCTGTGTTTTGGATTTAACATGAGAAGAATGCTGATAACACACTGATGTTTTAGTTGTTGCTAAGTAGTGCTTACACCAGTCAAGGACTTTCTTTTTCAGCTTCCCATGCTCTGCCAGGTGCACAAGAAGTTGAGAGGGGGCACAGCCCAAGATAGTTGATCCAAATTGACCAAAGGGCTATTCCATACCATATGACATCATGCTCAGTATATAAACCAAGGGGAGTTAGCCGGGGGGCAGCGATCACTGCTTGGGGACCGGCTGGGTGTCGGTCGGCGGGTGGTGAGCGGTTGCATCACTTGTTTTCTTTTCCCTGGGTTTTGTTTGTCTCTCTCGTTCTCCTTTTCATTACAATTATTATTACTATTATTATTATTTTATTTCAATTATTAAACTGTTCTTATCTCAACCCGTGGGTTTTCTTACTCTTGCCCTTCCAATTCTCTCCCCCATCCCACCGGGGAGGGGGATGGTGAGCGAGCGGCTGCGTGGTGCTTAGTTGCTGACTGGGGCTAAACCACGACACTGTCTCATGTACATTCTGCATTTGTGAATGGAATTCTTAAGTACGAGAACTGAAATAAAATTTGTTGATCAAAACATTCATTCTAGGCTGTCAGAGGAATACAGACTGCAGAACCTTGACTTTTACATAGTACTGAAACGTATTTTCATTAATATGTTGTAATGTAATCTCAGCCTTGTAATGAAGAGAAGGAACTTGACAGCCAGGTGGATGTCCTGATGGATGTCCTGAGGCTAGCACCTTCTTCCTTCCCAGCTGGCAGTGGTGTGTAGCTGGATGACCCAAAGATCATATGCACTGACCAGGATGGCATGATGAGGACCTATCCTTGCATATGTGAGCTAGCCCTTTACTGTACGAGTCATTACTGGGTTGTGAAGAGATGAAGATCTCTTCAGCAGTACGTTGAAAAACTTGATTTTCCCCTTTTTTATCTCTGCTTTCAATTCCTGGGGCCAGGAGCCTCCTATTTTACCCTTGAAAGCATACTGCTCTGCATAGCCTGCTGGGGCATACCCAGAGCAGGGACTGATTTCATACAAGGTGAGCTTTAGTCAAACTCTTATACATATGGGGTTTTATAACTATAATTGCCGTATTTTATGAATACTTTAGCTTAAGAATGCTCTAGAAAGTAAATGAAGACTTCCTTGTCAGTATCTGTGCAGGATCAGCACCTGTATTAGGAATGACTTCATTGAAATAGGTGTTTTGTCTTCCTCAACATAAATAAAATTGCAAGGCGCTAATGAACAGTAAGTGTGATATGTAAGCTCAGCATCCCCTAGAATAAGAATCATTTGAAGTCCTACACATCTATTAAATCCTATTAAGTCCCTTGCCAGAGGTTTTCAGAGAAGCCAGGGAGACGGAGAAGGCCCTTGCATGAGTAAAGAAATGGTTAAAAGGAAGATGGGAACAGATGATTGCATGACCACGAGAAGCTGTGCAGGGACCCTGCTGTTCAACAAATTAGTGAGTCATTTGGAAAAGGGTGAAGAGTGAGGTGATAAAGGTTGCTGGCAATCCTAAATTATTCAGGGCCAACTGTTAAGTGTTGCAAGAGTAGTGATGTGGTAGATAAATTTCAATGTAGGTAGGTGTAAAATAAATCAACCAATGAAAACAATCCTAACTTTATACCCATGGTAATGGGCTACAAGGTGGTGATTATCATTCAGGATTGATATCTTGAAGGTATAATAGGCAAGTATTTCTATGCAAATATCAGCTGTTAACCATCAAATCGAACCCTAGGAAAGGAACAAGGAAGAAGAAAAATGTGAAAATCCATGACGCGTTTGGGTATGAAGACACCATGTAAAGTTATTCTCCCTTTCTCCCTCCTCATTTTCAAAAAGGATAAATGAAAAATTATTTGCCAAGGATTTGGTAAAGCTGAAAAAGGTTTTAAGAAAGGTTTTCCTTCTCAGATTACCAAAGGAGTGAAACAACTTCTGTATGATAGCCAAGTACACTTGGGCTCTTCAGCCTGGGAAAAAATCTTTGAGGGAGAGTATGACAGAGGTCTACAAAATCAGAGAGAGGTAATGGAAATGACTGCTCGTTGTCTCTTCCACTATAAGAACTTGGGACATCAAATAAGGTAGCAAGTGACAGGTTTAAAATTAATAAAAGCATGTAGCTCTTTGCATAGCTTGGAATCAAGCTGTGGAAATCCTTGCTACAGCATGCTTGAAGCTTGCAAGGTTGAAAAACTATTGCATAAAATTTTGAAAAAAAAATCCACAGAGATACAGACAAAAAGAGGGACACATACAGAGAAAATACCTGTGATGAGGACCCTAAGCAGCAGATAGATCCTCTGATTATCCTCAGACTTGGGAGAATTTTGTTTTTGAAGAACACTGTGTTTGTAATGTGGCTACATAAGCTGCTAAAGGTTGGCACCCTCTGATAACCATTAACTGTTAACCGTTAACTCCAAGCACCACTTGGAACCATGAATCAGCCTAAATGAAACATTAGATAGGGTGCAGCTTCCCCACATTCTTTGGTTCCTCTTTAAACCTTTCCAATAAGCGACAAAGAGTGGGTTGAAATCTAGCAGTTGTAATTCTTTTCTTAGTCCACTTACTTTGCTCATGTATAGCTGAGTAAAATCTCGCTTTCTCCTCGATTCTTGTTAGTGAGTCTCTGCATGGAACTGCCATATAAAATATGCACTGTTAACAGAAATCTTTAGGCATATCTCTCTGATAAACTACTACAGCAACAAATTACTGCTTAGAGAAGAGACTGTGTTCTTTGGGGAAATAAAATTCTAATAAATGTGTAGCATGAAGGTGCCAATGAAATTATTGAATTAAATACCTCAGAGAGAAGAGACTTTATCAAATAAACGTCTGAGCCAATTCTCATATACTGGTCCATGGTTACAATGAAACTCACAGAAACACACACTAAAGAGAAAAATGTGCATAATGTTTTGTATGTATAACAAAGGCAGCAGAAGCAATACGAAACCAGTCCTAAAATTAACTGAGTGAAATGAGGTACAGATAAATGGCAGAATGTCCAGTTATGAGGTCTGGATTGGGTGATTCTGATCTGCCATGTAAAAAAGTGTTAACAATACAAATCAGCTTTATCAGAGGGTATGAAAAATTTGGTGCAGTCTTCATTTGAGAAATAATACACAGTCATATTCTACACACCAAGTCCACTGGAGATGTCATATCAAGCAGTATCTGCCCCAGCATCTTCTCTCACACAATGGTCAACACCATATAGTTTTGAGGAAATTGGAAGCTATTTCATAATGGATTTACTGTCCCACAAACGAAATCCCTGTCAATTCTCATCACCAAAATCATGAGATGGTTATTAATGTTAATTTCTCACCTTAACTAATGTTACTGTAGTTTTTTGGCCTTTTCGATAGATATGTGTGCGTTCTAAAAAGGTTTCCTGGGTCTTTGCTGCATCCCAAATACTCCTTTCATGAGTATGGACTATGAACACAAGGTCATATTCAGGTGCAAGGTTAAGGTTAGCTGAGTACCACCCCAGCAGAAAAAGTCTGGATCCATACAACCTCTGAGTGAGGATCCCAGCACCTACCAGCAATAAGGACAGGTCAGGCATGGCATGACCAGCCCTGCAGTGATGGTGTAACACATCTGTCCCTGTAGTACTGTCACGTCACCAATACTAGGCAGAGATACCAGCTGTGGAGCACTTCCTAGTTGTGTTGGCCTTGACCCAACCTACTGTAAGGGGAAATGAAATCTGTGGGCAGAAGGAGAAGAGCCCTTCAAATGTATGGACACTTGCAGCCAGGTGTCCTAGATCAATCAGTGCATCGATGACAGCCTTGCTCAGATGGGATTGTGAGCTACGTAGAAAAACATTTACTCACTCCCACTCTGTTCCCTGCTTGTTAGCCAATTAACCATCTGTCTAATAAGACTTAAAGCTACAGCAACAGTAATGACCGGGGCCTTGAATCACTACAGATTTTGGCTGTTTGTTCAGCCATATGTTTTACTTTTCTTGACTTCTGAGTGCTGACTATTACAGACTGACCAGTATAAACTAGTTTATAATTGAGAAACATGACCAGTGAATTCCAGCGTGTGTGAAAAATGCTCAGTGACTTATTGTCCTGGTTTCAGCTGGGTCAGAGTTACTTTTCTTCCTAGTAGCTGGCATAGTGCTGTGTTTTGGATTTAACATGAGAAGAATGCTGATAACACACTGATGTTTTAGTTGTTGCTAAGTAGTGCTTAGGCTAGTCAAGGACTTTCTTTTTCAGCTTCCCATGCTCTGCCAGGTGCATAAGAAGTTGGGAGGGGGCACAGCCCGAGATAGTTGATCCAAATTGACCAAAGGGCTGTTCCATACCATATGACGTCATGCTCAGTATATAAACCAAGGGGAGTTAGCCAGGGGGCAGTGATTGCTGCTTGGGGACTGGCTGGGTGTCGGTTGGCGGGTGGTGAGCGGTTGCATCACTTGTTTTCTTTTCCCTCGGTTTTGTTTGTCTCTCTCGTTCTCCTTTTCATTACAGTTATTATTACTATTATTATCATTGTTATTATTATTACTATTATTATTATTATTATTTTATTTCAATTATTAAACTGTTCTTATCTCAACCCGTGGGTTTTCTTACTCTTGCCCTTCCGATTCTCTCCCCCATCCCACCGGGGAGGGCGAGGGTGAGCGAGCGGCTGCGTGGTGCTTAGTTGCCGACTGGGGCTAAACCACAACACTTATTCAATTAAATATTAAAGAATTAGCTTTTTTTTTGTAAGTACAGACAAAATTTCTATATAGGAGAACACAAAATATTTCCTATTATGCAATATTTTTAATACAATTCCATCAGTTCCATGGAATTTCCCCCTGTACTTTACTGTTATCTGAAATGACTAATTTGAATATTATGAATAAGGCATTTGAGGTACTTCTAATATCATAGGGGATAGAGGTGAATACTGGCTGAGCTATCTTCCTTGCTGTATTGTAAAAAAATCTTTTTGTCTCGTAACCAGACATAAATAACAGGCTGGTTGGCTAGATTTATAATAGAGGGCTTAGAAAAATTTCTTTAGATTCATTGCAGATGCACTTAGGTTGGAAGTCATAGCTGTACAACTGAGTGAGTTGTCCAGATTCCCAATATAGTCCATGGAGGATCTCTAACACACCCTTTTTATCTCATTCTAAACTTGACATCCAAGTGGGCCATTCCATTTGTGCGTGTTTCTTTTCTCTGAATGCAAAGAGAGGTGAGACCAATTGGTTGTTTACCCTGCACAAATCTCATGTTTAGGTGATATGGACCCCCCTCCAAGTTCCCTCTTCTTCAAATGCTGAACAGAATATACCTATTAAATAAAATCATATTTTTTAACTGTTACCATCATTTTATGTCATCATCGAGGACAAGGGGTTTTTTTTATTTTGAGGTCAATAGACCACTATTCCTAAGGTTAGCATGGACCAACATATACTATTTGAGGTACTCTATTGTCCAGCAGAGATCCTAGCTGGTATGAAGAAGGCCACTGCATTACAACATTGTAATTGTTTCCTGATGGCCCAGGAAACCAAGAAGGTCCTAAGCATGATTGTATAGACTATCGAGATCTTGCAAAAGTTCAACTATCTCGAAATCACTGCTTCAAAACATCAAAGAAATTTTTATTAAAACCCCAAAACTGTTTTTCTCTTCAAAGGTCTTGCTTTCCTTTGTACTTTGTACGATATTACTGTCTTGTTTAGTTTTTAATAGAATCTTTAGCGTGTGTTAATAGTTTCTTGGACTGTAAATTGTTTTAAAAGCTGCATTAATCCTGAAGCAACTGTACATTCATCTTAACCTTCTCAGATGCAGCCTCAGTGTACTATAATTTAACCTTCATTCTAGATAAAGGATGTTTAAGGAGCTCCCAGAATAGAAGTGTTTTATTACTATAAGATTCTAGTAAGATCAAGTACATACTCTGGCAAAGAATATTTACTCATTCTCCATGTAATCTGTCAACATCTAGCCCCAAACTTTCCTTTTTTAAATGCTTTTTTTTCCCTTTATGCAGAAGACCTAGTACTAGTTTAGATGTAAAATAAGCATGATGAATAAAAGGTGACATTTAAGCAATATATATAACCATGAAGCAGCACTTCCATTTTAAATTCCACAGCTCAGATGACACTGACTTAGAGGAGTCACTGCTTATATAAACAAGCAAGTCTCTGTGGACCCCTTTTTCTCCCTCCCCCCAAAAGATTTCACTTGCAAACAATTTGTATCCCTGGATGTTTCATTTGATATTCGGCCGGATGTCATTCCTGTCACTGCACAATAAAAAAAAAAAAAAAAAAGGCAGCAGTAACAAATGCAAAGAACACTGCCCTCTTTTTTATAACTCCACTCTCTCAAGCCAAGCATCCTGAGCTTCACACAGAAGGGCTGCTGTTCAGAGGGAGGCAAACAGAGCTGTAAATGTGTAAGACAGGAGCTGTGGTAGGGCAGACAGATTTTAGTGGATTGACAGATTTCATTTTTATATCTGAAAGGAAAGATTATTTCCTGGTGGTTTTCTCTAGGATAAAGAAAAGACTATGATATATTCTTCCAGAAAGATTTGGGCCAACTTTTTTTAGTGAAGACATATATAGGCCAGTGCAGGACCCTTGACACACCCAAGGGACAAGATGCCATCCAAAGGGACCTGGACAGGCTGGAGAGGTGGGCCCATGTGAACCTTATGAAGTGCAAGGTCCTGCACCTGGGTCGGGGCAACCCTTGGTATCAATACAGGTTGGGGGATGAGTGGATTGAAAGCAGCGCTGTGGAGAAGAACTTGGGGGTACTGATGGATGAAAAGCTGGACATGAGCCAGCAGTGTGCACTTGCAGCCCAGAAAGCCAATCGTATCCTGGGCTGCATCAAAAGAAGCAAGGCCAGCAGGTTGAGGGAGGTGATTCTGCCCCTCTACTCGGCTCTGGTGAGACCCCACCTGGAGTACTGCGTCCAGCTCTGGAGCCCTCAGCACAAGAAGGACATGGAGCTGTTGGAGAGGGTCCAGAAGAGGGCCACAAAAATGATCCGAGGGCTGGAGCACCTCTCCTACGAGGACAGGCTGAGAGAGTTGGGGCTGTTCAGCCTGGAGAAGAGAAGGCTGCGGGGAGACCTTAGTGCGGCCTTTCAGTACTTAAAGGGGGCCTATAGGAAAGATGGGGACAGGCTTTTTAGCAAGACCTGTTGTGACAGGACAAGGACTAATGGTTTTAAACTAAAGGAGGGTACATTTAGGCTAGATATAAGGAAGAAATTTTTTACATTGAGGGTGGTGAAGCACTGGCACAGGTTGCCCAGAGAGGTAGTGGAGGCCCCATCCCTGGAAACAGGTCAGGTTGGAGGGGGCTCTGAGCAACCTGATCTAGTTGCACATGTCCCTGCTCACTGCAGGGGGGTTGGACTAGATGACCTCTAAAGGTCCCTTCCAACCCAAAGCATTCTATGATTCTATATGTCAGACTATTCTACTCTACTCTACTCTACTCTACTCTACTCTATTCTAAACATCATTGTGCTTCCAGAGATTTGACTCCACTGATTCTCTTTTCAGGAAGTACAGTCTGTGAGCAGTCCCTGGTATGCAGACCCCTTCTTCCTGTAGCCCAAACAAAAGTGCTGTGCAATGCAGACATGTGAGATGAGGCTGTTCCCTCTGTCCTCCATTCACAGCCCTTTCATGGAATTTAGTGCCTGCCATTGTGCCAGCCAAGCTCAGGTCAACAAGACCTGCAGCTCTGCTGATCTACACACTTGCAGCTATAGAGACAAGTTATTTTTTCTTGATGGTTACACACCCTAGAAAGAGACCAGAAACATTTGGTCATGTAATTTACCGAACACTAAATCTACACGTGGAGGTCCTGAATCTAACCTTCTTCTGCAGTCCTTCGTTTAGTGAAGTCATAGGAGCTGACAGACATGGTGAGTCACTTAGACAATACTTAAAGTGATAATTATGAGTCACATACATCAGTAGTTTGCTTCTCAGCTTCTGTACAGAGACACCCTATGACTTGCTTGAACACCCTAAATTTATTTTCAGGTGCTCAGTGCCAGGCAGGATCAGTCCCATGGAAGCATAGTTTATTACTACAGACACTTGCATTTAGTGCTCTCCCACACTTGTTTGTTTGCCTTTGTAAGTCTCCTTGAAGTGCTTGCTGAAATGTTAAAAATACTATATTCAGCCAGGCTGGGGAGCATGGAGGCCTCCTGCTGCTGCAAGTGATCTACAGGACTAAAGATAGTGTTTAGCTAAACCCATGGTGATACAGTAACTAGAGCCCTTCAAAACAAAATGACCCAAGGTGATGTATCCTGCGGAGTGTGTGGGGAGAATAAAGGCTCAGAACCAACCTGCTGAGACAAAAAGGCCTGGAGAAGGGTCAATTTCATGTGATGGCTCAGTTTGATTCATAATTTTGGTCCAAATTCTGAAATCTATAAAAAGTACTAAAATCTGCAAACCTTTATTCATTAATTTGTCTATTTACTAAAGTTGGAGAACTATAACAATAGGTTCCTTCCCTTGATTTCATTGAAATTATGCCCAAATTAAGCTGGAATGAGTGTACAGATAAGGCCATTGGGACATCATAGAAAGACACAATGCCAATATTAATTCTGCAAAGGCTACATGTTACAAATAAGGGCTGCAGACTCTGTCCTTATATTCAGATCTCACATGAAAGAGCTGCTTGAATACCAGAGAAAACTAATCCACAAATTCTGCTGTTATTCATCAAATAGTTTGTCCATTCAGGCAAAATGTAGTAAGGCTAGTTATCTGTTGTGTGTTTTATCTAGAAATGTAATTAAAATTCATAAAAAATAAGTACAACTTGTCATTTCACACAAGGAAATCTCCTACTGTACTTTAGCTGATTCCTACAATGGAAATGAATTCTGTATGAAAATTATGTGTGTAACTCTAAATGCATTTCATATTGGTGGGAAAGCATTAGACATTTACACAACGCCACGATGTACATTGATTACAGCTAATTTTAGGAGTGATGCTTCCTTTGAGACCCTTGGCTGGAACAGGATACGCAAAAAGGAGCTCAGTTGCATGCATAGATACAGGATTTAGAAATGAGTCACAATGCCAGGTCATAGTGATTTTGAGGAAAGGGAAAGATCAGTAGATCTCAACCTGTGTAGCCCAACTAGCTTTTCATGTTTTTATCATAATACCTATTACATGTAAAATCTGCTCCCGCCCTGAAGCTACAGGTCTGCACCAAAATATCTGGGCTCATATTCTCAGAAAAACAGGTTTAGTTCCTAAGAAAGTACATTATTATTAACACTAAGCAATAGATTTTAGGAAGGCTAAGTCAAAAGTGAAGAAATACAAGAGCCATATCCATTTTTCACTGTTTTATTCTACTTTGTTCAGTTCCTTAGGCAGCCCTCAACAGCTTGTACCTGCTTCTGAGGGAGCACTGAAAAAGATGGCTAATTTTAGTTTGATGACATCAAGCTACAAGGGAAAGTACTGAATTCTTCATCTTTTAGTATCTTTGAATAAGGCTAGGTAACTTTCTGAAAGATGTGCTTTAGACACAAGTTGCTGGGGTCTTTAGAGGACATAATGTATCATAGAATATCTCAAGTTGGAAGGGACTTATAAGAATCATCGAGCTCAACTCCCTGCTCCTCACAGGACTACCTAGAACTAAACCATATGACTAAGAGTGTTGTCAAAATGCTCCTTGAACTCTGACAGGCTTGATGCTGTGACCACTTCCCTGGGAAACCCATTCCAGTGAGTGACAACCCTCTCAGTGAAGAACCTTTTCCTAATGTCCAGTCTGAACTTCTCCTGATGCAGCTTCATTCTATTTCCTTATGTCCTATCGCTGGTCACCAGAGAGAGTGTGTATAATATCTTGTATGTACAATACATACAAGATCCTACTAGATAGTCTGATTTAATGACCCTTATGGTCTTTAAATTAGGAAAAAGTGAAAATGTTCAGAAAATGATGAAAGGAAGCATACAGGTCTACCCTATTCTGTTCAGCTTTCATGTCTATCCCATAGGAATCTGATTATATAAAACCTTTAAGTTTACAAATTGTTGAGTTGCCTTACTTTTACACAACAAGGGCAAGAATTTACCAGCTCCATATCTTTGGACTACCTGCACAAACAACTGGTAGAGAGGAGGGATTGAGGATCTCCATCCAGATGGACAAAGCTATGGATGTCAAACGAATGCTGTGGATGGCTTTTTTTTTGAGCCAAAGCTAAAAAATGATGATCTCGAAAGGGTGTGTTTGAGTTACATTTGTTTGAGGGCTTCTGCTGCTGCCATTCAAAAAGATCATGTTCAGAGCCTCAAAGCACAGATTTGTCTAGGGAGTGTAAACTAGAAAAAAATATTATAAATGCGAATAAACGTTTTAGATGACACATTCAGAAGTGTATTGGGTTGCTTGAAATTTCCTTTGGAATACTCTATATCTGGAAACTGACAGTTCCACGTTCAAATCACACTGAAGACCATCTTTTTTTGGCACTGGGAAATTTAAAAACAATAAAGCTAGTTGAAATACATTGCAAATCCACTGTTTCCGTTCCCTGCCATGTAATTCCTACTTCCTCCACCATGTGAACACACAATGCTTTGATTGGACTGTTCAATCCAATCAAACCTGTTGGGTGTTTCAGAAGTACCTCTTGCTTCATAAATATTTATGTATTCGTGGGTGTCTCAGTTGTCGCGTTGGATGTTTTATGATTTTGTTTACCTCCATATTTTGATGTATTTATTGCTTCACTGGTTCCAGTGCATCTAGCAGAGTCCAAAAAATATCTGATAAAAGCGGATACTTTTCAGTGTAATTTGGTCTTTAAATGATGTTGCAAGAACCTGTTATTTGTCACTTAGACAGTTACTTCTGCCTATTTAGCTAATGATGGAGCATTTAATTTTCAAAATTTTCATTGTATTGTTTGTACAATACAATGAAGTGATTAGAGGAAAAGCAGGAGGCCATGTATCTGCATTGCCTTTTTATCTTCACTCACCTTGGGGTAATCTAAACACATTTTTATTTCTTTATAGTACATTATAATAAAAACAATTTAAATTATTTATTAGGAGGAAATGGTTTTGGTGATTAGAGTATAGGACAAGAAATCAGTAGTACTGCTTTTTATTTCCATTTGGGCATCAGTTAAGTGATGCTCTGAGTGGTACAGTGAGTTCTGTACCTCAGTTTCCCATCTATAAAGACATATTACAATTTCCGATGATTTAATTAATTACTGTTTATAAATGCCTTGTGAGTTTCTTGAATGAAAAGTTTTATATAAGCTCTTCAAGGCAGTGATTGTCTTGTCCCATGCTGAAAACAATGTTGGATCTTTTAATAAGAATAATGAATACGACAGGCAGTGAATGCAAAGCAGTATTTATTATCTTTCATCTGATATGACTAAACAAACTTTATTCCCAGTTGTGTGACAATGCATATGTATTTTCAAGACATTCTTCTTTAACACAGTGGGATGAATCTCTTGAGGATTTATTGCTTTTACCAACAAAGATTTGCAGAAGTGAAAACAAATATCCCTATTGACTGGACTTATGAGTCAGGGTCAATTTTCTGTTCTGCCTCAGAACTGAGACAAATCACTTAGACTCAAATAGTCAAAGTGTTCGTCTGACTAATGCCCACTGAGTTTACAGGGATTTAGAGCTTCAAACATCTTTGAAGATCTGGGTCTTCATCCCTCTCTGCCCCAGTTTTCTCGTCAGAGGGGTGGTAGCAACACCTCTGTACATAGTGGTAGCAAGCCATCACAAGGGCTAATTGTGCTTGTCTGGGCAAGGACAACAGTTTCTGTTGCTAACCTCCCACAGTGGAGTCATGTGGCTAATATCCCATCCAGATGCCTTTGATTTCCTCAGCCCCAGTGCTGTGGTACTCGTTTATAGCCGAGCTGACTGGGAGTGATGCTTGGAACAAATCCAGGGAGAGGCATGAACTCACACCTCTGGATCCATACCAAGACACCTTCACCGCTCTNTGAAAGCTTCACCGCTCTATCATCACTCTCCTCAGAGGGATGTAATGAGGATACATTAATTAATGTTTATGAACTGCTTCAGTGCTGCCATATTTAGAATGTTAGAGTTGCATCTGTAGGAGCAAACCAGCAATCAGTAATTCCACCTGCAATAGAAAGCACAAATGGGAAGATGAAACAGAGGGCCACAGGATGGGTTTCTCCTAGAGGTGTTTTTCCACACTGCAAAAACATCGCTGGAGGTGACAGCCCTTCAAAGGCAATCTCTGCTCTAGAGAAATTCAGGCTACAGAAACTTTGAAGTACATGATGGAAGGTCTGCAAAGCATTTACCCGACTTTAATCAAAGTGTTTAGTCATGATTTTTCATGTAAAAGAAATAAGCTTAAGGTGGGAGAGACATTTATCAAATATTCCAAAATATTTCAAGGTTACTGTGGTTGGTTGTGGGAGTTCTTTAAATGATTGGATACTTTCTGGAGCGTGTATTTGTGAAGCTTTCATCTATCACACAGTGGATTTTCTCTGGAG
>VYZW01057997.1:11830-30367 GCA_013401315.1 Balaeniceps rex | reverse complement strand
CCAAACTTTCTTTATTAATTACAGAAATGCCTTTCTTGTATCTGATTTTGGTGCTAGAGATCTTTTATTATTACTAAAATAATGGTATAGTATAATCTTTAAATAAGATTTATGGTGTTTAAAATGCTGTACTACTTTATATAAAAGGCCAAAAGCTAATGCATACCAAGTATGCAGGAAATAAAGAAGTCTAACTGAGATAGAATGAGTGGGTACTTTTGATCTTTATGATTTGGTATCCTGTCTTCACAGGAATATACGAGCCACTTGAGTTAAAATAAAATAGACCTTGTCTGGTCTGCTGGTAGGAAAGCTGAACAAAAACTGACATAACAAATATTGAAGAAGGGCAAAGTTATAACACAGGAAACTTCTTTTAGCATTGTTTGAAACAGCACTGGCCACATTCTAAATTAAAGTATAGGAAAATATCAGGGATCATACTTTGGCTATAAACTTTTGCTCTAGGCTGAAACATGGCATAGGAAGTTTCGGCACAGCGTGATCCTTCTCTTGTAATTACTGAATTCAATTTAAATTACTCCCAAAACAAAACATCTTCCCTCAGAATCTTTCATATACTTTTGTTCTTTCCTAATACTTAAATATAATGTATTTTTTCTTTTATAAAATAATAAATTGTGCATATCCTTTACTAAGATTTTCAGTGCTATGAAAGAATATCGTCTATTGAAGAAAAGAGAATTTTTTACTGTATCTTACTAGATTTTCTTTTTCTGAAGGACAAGGTTGTGTAATCAAAAGTTGTGAACTTACTATTTCCAAACATACTTGACTAGTCAATATGGGGCCAAATCTTGCCTAAGGAAACATCGATACTGATTAAAAGCAATAGAAATCTGAGGACAAACTTAACATTTCTTATCAAATGCTCCTGCATTTTAGAAGCATACTATTACATCTTGCACTGGCAGAATAGAAATAATGAAGCGTATCTCCACTGGACCCCTAACGACACGTAATGCCACCCTGTAACAGCACCCACCATGGGGTCCCAGGGGACACCAGAGCTGCCAGGGGATGATGAATCTCAGCTCTCAGAGCAAGGGCTAGCAGCAGTCACTGAGACAGGATGCTGCTTTCTATATAACCTCAGGCCTGCAGCCCCAAACAAACCTCATATGTTGGGAAACTGCTGGAAAATGAGACTTACAGAAAGGATTTTCATTTTACTATAATCTGTGTAAGATAACTAGAACTATTAAAATTCAGGAAAAGGATTTTTTAAAAAAAATTAGAAATGCCACAGCTTTAAACAGTTAAATTGTAACAGTTGTTGCAAAAAAAATCCATATAATGGTGAAGCATCATATTAATTTCACCAAAAATATTGACTAATATAAACCTGCGTTGCTGCAATAGCTATTATTTCCTTTCCTTTCCTTTCTCTTGTCTGTTATGTCCTTGCCCTTGAGAGCAGGAAATCTGCTAATACATGGTGTAAACCTATTTCTATTTTGACATCATTTTTGACCTTAAAGCATGACTTCAACATATTTCAACTGCTTTCAGCTGCGCTACAAAATCAACAATATCAACATTAAGAATATTTTCCCTTGTAAACAAAGATTTATGATTGGATCAACTAGATCAGTACAAAAGATCCATTGTTTTTCTAGTGGCACAATAATTTAATAGTAAGGAGGGCTTATCTTTTCATTGAGACTGAAATTAATTCCTGTTTAGACTAGCGTCTAAACTTGGCACATGGCACATAGGCTATGGAAATTCCTTTCAAACCCTATGAAGGATTTAGCACTTTAGGGGGATGTAGGCAATTCATAAGCCTCTGAAATTCACTTTAGAAACTTTAGATGCACACTGTGGCACCAGTGCTGCGACTCATTGGGTTACTGCTACACAGCAGATCATTAGAAATACCTCAGTGAAGGAAGAAATGGCTTCAGAGAGCAAAGAAGAGGTAAATGAGGCATATTACATTTTTCTTGGTGATATAACACAGTAAAACCAGTTTGGGAACCTAAGGCATGGTCAAAGAAACTTTGCTACCATGTGATTCAGAATATTCATTTGGTATAATTTCAAAGTGTTCAAATTTGTTCAAAACATTTTGACAAGCTTAATTGTGTATTGCTTGAGTTTATGCCAGTTCTGGTGATGTGTGTGACATTTTATTGTAAGCTTTTCCTATTCATGTGGTGTTGCAGAGCATCAGACATGTATTAATGATTTTAGAAATGTGCCCAACAGAAGTGAAATTTCAACAACAGAAGTTTGCTATTGGGTCACTGTAAGTAGCTTTTGTTCCTTTTTTTATTTTTTTTTTTTTTTTTAAGGAAACACACCAAAAAGAGAGAGTAAAAAATGTAATTTAAGCAACACAATCACCTAAAATAACAGATAAAGAAAATAAAATTGTCTTCTAAAAGAATTGTCCTGTAGATCACATAATGAAACCTCACAGGGAAAAAGGCATCTGTATAGTCAGAATAATCAAAGGAGTAAGTGTTGTACAGACAATTAGCCCACAGCCCACTAGGGACTACTGAGAAATATGCTACTGACATATAACATGGGATACTTTTAAACACCTCTACTGTAGTGCAAGGGAGAAGGCAGGCCATTCAACTACCTAAGAAGTGTGGGGAACTACTTACTAATTACAGTGGGTTAAGTGTATATGTATGTAAACTAGATATGGTCTACGCACTCACAAAACACAAATAAATGGGTGCAGTCATAAACAAATAGCCATCAGATAATCAAAGAGCATTTTTCACCTGGGAACTACTTGCACTAAGAAGGAAACAATATCTGACTTCAGTTGCAACTCTAAATGATCTTTAAGAAGCACTGGGGTTTGGATATTTTTCCCTAAAATATTTATCTTAGAAATAAAATCAGTTTCAGTATCTGCCAGAAATGTTTAATAAGCTGCAAGATAGGAAAACACAGTATTAAAATAGCAAAAACTTTTGATTCCTTACAGTTACTTTTTTTTTTTTTTTTAAATCTAATTGGGACCAACTGGCCTCATTGCTTCTTATAAACTTAGCAATATATATTCAGAAAAAGGAATAAAAATGAACAGATGTTTCTCCTTAAGGAAGTCAGACAAAGATTTTTCTTACACAATAAATCAGCTGGTAGTGGATTTCCAGGACACTGCTCCAGGCTAACTGTTTAGATATGGCTTAAAAACCTGGTTTACCTCTGTATGTATCCAAAACTGGTAAAGTAGATTAAACTGTAGATGAACAGCAAACACTGAAGGGGGAATGAAAAGAGCCATAGGCAGGTTGAAAATCTGAAAAATGAGAAAGAAAATATATGTTAGATATATCATTCTAAACTTGTGATGATATAACGAAGTCCTATCTCAGGAGCTCAAAGCATTGCACAAGATAATTGCTTCTTCTAATACCTCCATAATGTAGACATTATGTAGAATAGATACTAATTATTATGTTACTACTAGATGTGCTATAGCAAATGAGACATAAATTGCTGCAAAAGTGATTTGCCAAAAATCGTAATGTGAGAAAGTAGAATAATCAAGAAAAGAACCCAGAAATCCTGAGATTAGATGTTTATTCTGTGTACTGTATAGAGCAGACAGCAACATATCCTTGTCATGAAGGGTTCACTTATAGGGGAGAATTATCACAGAGTAAGCAAGGTGTGAATTTATAACACTACAGCTTTTCCATCCGAACTCTCTACATGAGCACCATAAGGGCAAGGCAGCTTACTTGGTTTTCAAAGTTAATTACAAATTCTCACCCTAACTTCCACACGGCATCTCCCTCGAAGCCCTGGTACGTTACTGAGTTCTAAAGACGTGCTAGCATGAAAACAGTTTCAGAAAACTGCTTCCTCAGGAAAGACACTGGTAACTTACATACAGAGTAAAGTCCCAGGAATTTCACAATTAATTGCTTAACTGGCTGAGCAATAGAATAAGATTCCCAAGACCTTCACGTGTTAAAAGCAAGCCTGCTTTCTTCAGAAAAAGGCTTATATTTTTTTTTTCTTCTACCTGCCATTGTGTTCTACCAGCTGCATTAAGAAGTTAATCCTTCCCTAAAATACAGACATTTTTTCTAAACTAAACAGTAGCAGAGGTATCTTCAAAACTTTAAGTCTCTTCAGCACTCAGGGAAAATCTGGGTAGCAGATAAGAGCTCCCTGTGAAACACAGCAAAATCAGGAAACTCTGTTTTCAAATTCCTATTGTCCTTCTTACAAAAATCAAATCTTTGAACATCAGAGAAAGCAATCTGATAGCCATGACAGGCCTCCTGAGCCCAGAATTCCTTTAGTGTATATCTGCACATAGCATTTAATGCCGATATTCCCTCAGTTTTTGTCAAAAGGCCTACCAAATAGGTAGGGCTGGGACAGCTGTGATTTTAAAAGCTACATTCAAAGGCTTCATGGATCACAGCTGCCTCACAAACTACACGTGGGGCATTTCTGGTTGAAAGTCTTGGAAGTTCTTTTCCAAGAAGTAAAGGAATTCAAGGGTGGTAGAAGGACTATGCTTCTGGAACTTGGGGAAAACAATGTAAAAAGCTATTTTGTTTTAATCAGTCTGATCCTCAAAGCCTGAAGTGTTTTCATAACATTTATAGAACAAAAAAGAAAGAAAAATGTATTTGGAAGGTGAAATTTGCACATTCAATCCCTAAGAATCGCTTGGCCTAAGTAAACTCACAAAAATTGGTAGCAACTCTTACCCAAGCTAAGGTAGAAGCTAGTAAATGCCATCGGGGGGATGTGGCATTTAGGCATGAAATTCTGGAGTAAAGATGGGCATTAGCCTTCTTTGAGAGTTAAAAATGCAGATCAGACTGCCTTGTGCAGAAGACTACTAAATAGAAGAGTGACTTTCAAACCCACAATTCTCCATGAATGTAGTGCAAGCCTCCCGTACTTTAGAAGAAATGCCCTAAACACTGGCATGGAGTCAATCTCTTTTCTGAGTTCCTTTTTCCTCATTCCTCTAACCTGGACCCCCTTAGTATTTAATTACTAAAAGCGGGGGAGCTACAAAAAAAAAGAGACTGAGAGATATTGTCCCACAACAGCCAGAAGGCTGGCATGGTTTTTCTCAAAGGTTATCTTACAAAGAAGCCAACGAAGGAGTAAGACACATAGCCAGATTTAAGTAAAGCTACTGCAGTTTTCTCTTATTATTGATTGTACCTGTCTAATGGCATGATAAGAGCAGGAAATTTTTTAAAAGGAATGGAGAGGAAGTTGATTTTTAAAAAAAAAAGCAGATGGTTTTCAGATTATTCATGGAAGTCGTTGCAGGATTTAAAGCAGGGTTCAAAATGATATGCTTTTTCCCTAAAGTATCAGAGGCAATTTGGTGGTATTTACAGATGACTCAGAAGGGAAGGAAGGATCATCTTCATATTTATTTTCTAACTTAGTTCTCACAATGAGTACTAGGATTTCCCTGCTAAGTGGTGAGATGAGAGAAATTTTATATAAATCTACAGGTAAATTTGAGATTGACAAAGGAGAGTGTTTTCCTAACTGCCTCGTGTTTCCTTGCAATGTACACTTTATTCTGCACAGAAAGGATTTCAAAGATAATTTACAAAAGTAGAACCCATAGGGAGGAATGGAAACATCTCCCATACAAAAGATTTGGTTTGTCCTATCTGTGGTTCCACTGGAACAACAAGATCAATGTCAGAAAAAAAAATCATTAAATAGTTTTTCACTGGAAATGCCAATTCACCAAATCAAAACATTTTATGGGAATGTACCATCTTTCACTAATCTGTAGAGGAAAATCTTTCCTGGCTCCAAGGTGGAATTTCTGGTCAAAACTGCAGAAGAACACTTATCACACTCACGATCTTTTCCCACTTGTGGATTCAGCAACAGAGATTGAGAGCGAGCCACAATATCTGATAACCTGATGGGAAAGGCACTCATTGAGGGGGTAGAGAGGGATTCCTACCTGCGGCTGTGTGCCTTCACACTTAAGGCATTGCCCCTTTTGAAGGGTGTGTGTCCACTGCACGCCCTACCTTTCTCCCTCTCATTTGTAAGTAAAAGCTTATAAACACTTCCACTACAGAAAGGGAAAATGTTGCAACTCCTGAAGTTTAGCAGGAGGGCTGAGTTTCCTGCACTGACCCCCTCTGTTTCCATGCTGGGTCTCCGAGGCCACCTGCCGATGTGGCCAGCTCTCCCAGGCAGGCCATGGAGGGGTGGTGGGGCATAGCAGGGCTGCAGGGCAGCTGCGAACAGCTAATTCACGTGGGCTTTACTTCTGTGAGGATTCTGCAGAAGTTAAAGGTAAGGATAAAAAAAACCCCATCCTTACAGATCCCAGACCTGGCAGGCTCCTCAGTAGACAAGAAGTGAACTTTGTGACTCTGTGCTGAAAAGAACAGTGTTACCTATTCCCTTTTGCAAGTTTATATACAGATCTTTCCACTGCTTTTAAACCAACAGGGCATAATTCAACCCTTTATCTAAACGTATAGTCTAAAGCTATCAAATTATTATGGATCTATTATTTGCAATCAAATCTAACCCTTGGAGGAAAGTTAAGAACTGGTACTCATAGAATTAAATCATAGCTTTTCAAGGTGTATATGTTACTTTCTCCTTTCACAATTACACTTTAACTAAGAGTTTCATCAGAAGCAAAGATTTATATAGCAATTAGCATGCTGGTTTCTACTTAAAAATTAATATACATTTTTTTCCACATCTTTTTCCTGCAAAATGGGCTTCAAAACCAACTCTCAGTCTTAACAGTAGGTCTGCTTCGCTATGGCCCCTCCACTGGAGTACCAGAAACACTGTGTGCAAACAGCATGAAGCAATACAATACACATTTGGTTCCAAGTTCAGGAGTACATCTCACACCACTGTTTGTACTTCAAGCATGTTTTTCTCTTCTCTTTCATTTCACATCTTTTCAATCAGCTCGAGCACAACCCACACAGATTAATATGCTGATTTATCTGTCTTATAATGTTTAACTTAAAACACATACAGAGCTGGCAGCAGAACAGTCCCATAATCCCACATCATCCACCACAACTTTCTCACAGCCTCCACAAAACTGCATGTCAAACTGCATTCAACAGTACACATTCAGCAACATCAGATCACTCTCAGAGTAACTAAAGGCTTCACTGAATTTCAGCTTCGAGGCAGATGCATCCATGGGGTTCTGGACAAGTCTAGCAGTCCAAAAAAATAGCAGCGCTATAAGAATTAGCAAGAATTGTGTCCATGCACTGTAAGGCTTTGGAGAAAGAAAACTGGCACACCTCTCAGAAGTTCTAGGGGGAGGTAAAACAATATTTACATTAATCAAAAGTCTTGGCTAATACCAAATATTTGGTGGAAGAAACACTGCACACAAAAGTGTTATGGATCCCTAGGTTGACTTCCCTTTGCTCAAAGCAAATGAATTTTAAATGTACATATATTATTTGCCAAGTGATACCAGTGTGGTCCTGAGGATGGTGTTCAGAATCTAAGGTGGCCAGACATCTTGGCCTTCCTGAATATTTTATGCTCTCTGAGGTATCATCCTCAAAACCATGCAGGCAGATAAAATGCTCATGCACACACCCATATGCACACACAGGCTTTTTGTCTTTTTTGAATTATTGTTTTTGTTAAGCATTTGCACATATGGTCCCAATGGGTAAATGTGCAAAGGTTAAATCTTTAACATGGTAGTATTTACATAGGAAGCAGAGCTGTGACAGAGATGCATCCCTTCCGCTATTGTTCATTATGGTCATTTAAATTTGAGACACTCCTATTAGAGTAGATGACTATTTTCTGAATTAAAAAGTAACAAGTACAGAGAAGACTTTAAGAAACAAAACAAATAGTATCTGTTTCACAATTTCCAGAAGAATTAGTCATTTTTTTGGAACTTAGCACTTTAACTCATCTAATGTCAGGGGCTTGAAACAGTTATGAACAACAGGCTAAGTCGATGCTCAGTTATGTGAGCATAAATCCAGAGTAACTTTACTGAAGTTAATGGAGTTACACTGGATTTGCATGTGCGAGCACACACTCTTGGGTTTGAGTCATCTGCTCATAGGCCAGTTGTAGAGATTGCCAGAGGACTCTGCGTTTCCTCCACCAGCAGTATTATACCTCACTGGAGAAAAGCACTTATATGTTTCATATATACAAAAATACACTTTGAACTCTAATTCTGAAAATTCAATTTTTGAAGTTGTTCTTCTTTTTTCAAAAACAAACAACAACCAACCAACCAAACTACAATCTGAGTTAAAAAATAGAGTCAAAAGAGAACATGAGAATGCAACTGAGGAAATCAGCAGTTATCCTGGGCCCAAAACTAAACACTGAATACTATGTTACATTTATGAATGTATTTGGAAATATACATTTTTAAACATGTAAATGAGTACTCAATTTATATTGCATGTGTACACAACTCACCATTTAAAAAAAATTATATCTGAAATAACGCTAGGTAAAAGCAGTGGCATACTGCCCTTACTGACTGGAGTACTGACACATGACATGAATGAGCAGAGAAAAATAAATACATTTGCATGTCCGAAGAAATCTTTAGTAATGATTTCTCTCCCTGCTCCTTTCAGTTATACAGACATATTCTAGAGTAGGTATGCTATACTCTGATCTTTTCCTGTACTTATACATGAATAACCAAATGAAAAAAATTGTCCCATTTTACTCAAAAAAGTTATGAAAATATAAATGCAGGGTTATAATTAATATAATTACATTCTTAACTACTGTATCTCTTTTCAAGTTTGCTGTAAAAACATTAATGAATGTATTTTTAAAGCTTATGATTCTCAGATTCTTCAGTTTCAACTTCTGTGCTTTCAATGTCAAACATCTTCAATAATTTATGTTTTTCTTCAAAGGGAAATAAACACTATGTTTTCACTTTTACTAAATCTTGTTGATATTAATTTGTTTGTCAAATCTTGTGCAACTTACCCAGGAGGTGTATTTCTGCAGTACAGATTGTCTCAAGGCTGTGAATAAGTTGTAATCTTCAGAACTATGATGTACTTGGTGCGCTGCCCACAGTATATTAACCTCTGCAAAACACATAATTTCTAATGAGGTATGTACTAGAGAACAAAGCATCATTTGTTTCCAAAGGCCTTTTTTCTTAATCTAAAAGCAACTAATCCCCCAACTTACACTTTGCTATTTTACCATGGTATAGCAGGTAATAAAACCTAATGTTCAGAGCTGAGTTTGGGTAGGCTGGGCTAAATGTCAGTAAGTGGACACAAGTCAATGTAACTTTCGCGTTGAGGAAGGCGAGACTGTGACAGGAACTAAAATCATTGCTGGAAGAGCAGAAGGATGTGGTGAGATGAGACTTAAACAGCCAGAAAGCCTGAGCTGAGTCCTGATAACATGAGTCAGTAGCTCTCTTATGGGGTTCAAAGGGACAAGGACTGAGGGTGCTTTCAGGCCTGCATTTGTTTACTGAAGTTATATTTCAAGACTAAAAGGGAACACAAAATGTTCCAAAAATCTTACAGTTCAAATTTAAGCAACTTAACTGGTGTCTGCTGTTACACTTAAAGTTTTCTGGAACATGTAAATCTTCAAGCCCACTTGTACCACAGACCACAAAATGCAGCCATTGCCTGCCCACTAGTGACAAATGGAAAAACAAATGATTGCTTGCTGGGAACTCTGGACCCAGCCAAAGGAGAGCAGTGGCTCTATTGTGTTACAGTTCAAAAAAAGTTGCTGGAATAAGGGCAAAACCAGTGTCAGCCATGTCCTCTGAAGGCATGACACCTCTAATGCACTGCAGCAAAGAAGACTTCAAAATCTTGATTGTATTTCAATGCGTTTTCTCATTAAGTGCAGACCTGGGTGGCCCCTCTGCATTGTATATTGATATCTGGACAGTCTTAAGTGGGAGGTTAAGATAGGAATGTTCACAGCCATCAGATGTATAGCTAGGAGGATGACCTTAATTATAGTAAAATGAGAAAGTGCAGCTCAAATAATGCCTCTTTAGCATAAACCTAAATTTAAGGTCATGTGTATTTCAAGGGATGAAGTATACACAAAGCCTCAGCTGATTACAGAAATTAAAAGTTAACTGGCTGTCCGCCAGCTGCACAATCCCATTGCCACTGACTTGTTTCACCAGAGCAATTAGAAAAATGCCTTTGACAGATACTAGAATCGCATTCACAGAATGATCTTATAATGTGTATTCAAAGTCCTGAAATTTTCTGGTGCCAAGCTTACATCAAATAGTTTAGGTCTAGTGATTAACATGTACTTGCAATGTAAAGCAATGCCAAAAAATCCTCTTAATGAATCTCAAGGTGTCTTCACCATTTCAGGGGACTAGAGTCTTGTAACAGGAGGTAACAGTCTTGTATGCTAGAAACTGAGAATTTTAAATCTCATGAATTTTGACAGTTTGGTAATCTACATGACAACGTCATTTTTGAATGCCCTCTAAGTCCTTGAAAACCCTTACAATTCCTGAATTAAAACTGTAATTTCAACTATCATAAAACACTTAACACTCAATCTGAGAATTCTTCCTTCTTTAAATGCATTTGTTCCTGAAGGAACAAGTGTTCACTATATCAAGAATTAGTGAACTCTCTCTCAAAAAAAACCCCAACATCTTAATGCATCTCTGCCTAATGAGCTCACTAGGAGATGAATTATTCAGGTGAGCTTCAGTACTCAATAATAATTTGTATTTGAAATGTTTCCCAAGACCTCGACAGAAGCTAAATGAGTGAACAAAGCACCTGAAAAGGTGGAGGTTAAAGACCTGTCTCCTTAGTTGTTTTAAAAGCATTTACTTCCTATCACAAACTGTGTGCAACACAAGCCTCCACTCAATGAAGTACAGCTGTACAAACAGGGTACAGTAACTGGATCTTGCTTATTTCCCTCAGTCATTTTTCAGCATTGTGAAAAGTTCAAGAAAGGGAATCTATGATGATTTTTACAGTCCACTTTCATTGTAGTTAGGGTCAAATGGTTTTCAAAATGAATTACTAAAAAGGCATTTTATTAGCATTCATTTTTCAGTTAAACTGCCTCTTACACTAATGGAATAAGGTAAATGAATATTGGTAAAATGTTAAAGTTTCAGATGTGCGAGTCAGCTTAAATGATCTATCATTCAAAAATATACCACAAGAATATTAGGGACATAAACAAACAATTCTGCCTCAAGTAATTTAACTGCTGAAGCTATTTCTGACTTCTCCTGTTACAGTTAAGTAAATTAAACCCTGCTCTTTAATCCCATTCTTGCTGACATCAATGGCACAGACTATGTTAAATTCCCTGGCAAAATAGGCAGAGTTGGTGATTGGAAATAACTTTTGTCTTAAAAATTTATCTGAAGAAACTGATTATCAATAACTTTTTATTTGAAGCAAAAGAATAACATCATGAATAAGTGTGAAACAGATCACCCCAAAACTCAGTCTGTAACCATTGGTACATTAAAAATATTGCAATCATAACGCCTAAAAGATATCTCACAAATGTGAGAAACAGACCAAGCACTCTTCAAGGAATAAAGCTGACTGTTCACCAACTACCCGCGACAAAAACTGAAATGTATGTGTCTATAGAAGAGTTGTGGTTTCACTTTTTCATTCATAATAATGATAACTTGAAGCAAAATGAGAAGAGTTATTTGAATGAGAGTGAAATTATAAAAGACTCTCTCACATGCACTTTCTTGTATGCAGTATTACATGATGACCAAAAAAGAAAGCAAGACCGGGATATGGCCAAGTCCAACACAGTTCTTTTAAGAAGTCTATGTAGAAAACAGGAAGCATTTCTGCATTTTGTAGATCTCCAGTCAAATTCTCCCATGAAGCCACAGGAAAAAAGTAGGTGGTAGAACTTAAGAAGCCACCCAGACAATGCTCTAATGGAATTTTTGGTGTTTTCTAAGTAAAATGTGATTGGTAAATACAATTAAAAAAATACATAACTGCAATACACATATGCACAAAAACGCTCTTTTTGATTCAGGAGAATGAACATCGTAGAATCATAAGATAATTCAGGCTGGAGAGAACCGAAGGAGGTCTCTAGTCCAACCTCCTGCTCACAGTGAGACCAGCTTTGAGTGCCTGAGTATTCCACCCAGTTCGGTCTTGGAAACCTTCTGCATCTTTTGCTATTATGAAGAACTATCTCTAACAGAAAATAAAGGTAGCATTTCCATTTCATGTAGTTGTGAGGAAAGTTATACAAATTATAACCTAGCACAGCAAGAGCCTCCTTTCCTGGTGTGGCTTTCCCCACGTTCCTATTAATGGGTGGAGACCTGATGAACTATTCGCTTCTGGGGAAGAACATAACAACTACATCTTACATTATTATTACCATTGTACAGAATCAATGAATATTTTCCTCCATCACCCAATATAAACTGTAAAAGAATCAGCATGTAATCCCAAAAGAGAATGAATGATGCCATGTAGATAGGTGAGGAAGGAAAGAAAATTGGTGCTACACAGGAATTGCTGGATGATGGACGGTTATCATCTGGCCCTCAGTTTTCACTCTAGCTCTTTAAGTCTCCATCTCAGAGTCAGACCTGCAGTTGCTAAAATCAGTGGGATCCAAGCAGTTGAGATACTTGTATCCTAATACTAATTCTAAAGGAAAATGAAGATTTGTCTTTTTTAGCGTTAGTCCAGTTCTACTGATAGAAAAGAGAAAATGAGAGGCTGATGGGAGTGGACTGGAGAAGAGGAGGCTTTGGGGGACTTAACAGTAGCCTTGCAGCACCAATGAAGCACCGGTTATCAAGAAGCTGGAGCCAGGCTTTTTGCAGCAGTCCCACTTTACCTTCTTTTCTGGCTTTTCCAAAAGGAAGAAAGATTAATGATGTTATCCTTCTTTTCCACTTCTTCCCTCCCTCCTCCTCCTACTTAATACATAAAATGTAATTGTTTCACACACCATCACAACCATATCGGTATGGCAACCGATGATTCTACTTAGCCTTAATTTTTTTCCATTTCAAATTAATTTTTTGGCACTAATCAAATCCCTTTCTGTGAGACCCAAAGATAGATCCAATGCCTGGGCCGTATTCCACTACTTCTGAAGTATTTCTTTTGTGGTAGTAGAAACTGGTCATCGTGCAGATAAGATTTCCCTTTAAGAAAACATAATGTGGACAGTTCAGAATGAGAGTTTGTTGTTGTTCATTTCTGTAGCTTTCAGTGATTTCCACAGCCCACCACATTTTGATTAACAGGAGAAAACATATATCCCAAAAAAACCTGTAATCATTTCAAGGAGTGATGTCAATGAAAACAACCATTTTACACAATCCTCAAAATCAGTGAAATGGTAAAGATTTGATGAAGCTTTAGTGAATTAGAAGGATTAGATAGACCTTTTAATTAAAAGGGGGTAATTTATTTGCACTCAGATTTATAAGACCTGGATCTAAAGTAAAGTGGAAAAAGAAAATACAGATGATTTAGAAATTTGTCCATATGATCAGTCATGTAAAGTTTCCATTCTTTTTCAGTCAATGCTGACTGTAGCTAGGAGAACAGGTGAAAGTTTCCACTCAGCATCTACTTAAACAAAGCCTTCAGTTTGACTATGCTTGCCATCTGTTACAAGATTAGTTACTTTCAGGATTCAGTGAGGAACTGAACTACAATTTATGTAGCTAGAAACTTAGAAGATAGCAAAATTACATTTACTGTGCCACAGATTACCACATTACCATGAACTTCGCAAAGCCAAGCATGCAGCAAGAAACCCCTCACACACGGTGTGGTCCCTGCTGACCCCAGCGTGGAAGCTGCTGCTTCCTAGAGCCGCTGTAACCTGCAGCGCTTCAGAGGCAGGTACTCTGTGCTGTGTTTGCCTACAAGCAATAGAAAAGGGATCATCTCATGGGTCTACTTCTCTCCAGTCAGAATTAGCAGCAACCCCAGGATGACTAAGGAAAGAAGAATGGCCTGGAAGGTAAATCTTCCAGTCATTCCTTTTCTATGTATTTTAACCCTCCTTATAAAGATAAAACAGAGAAGAATATATAATATTTAAATAATTTCTCCACTAAACTATTAGCTTTTCTTATTCACAAAACAACAACTGTTTGATTTCTTACTACCTTCCTGCCTTGTTCTAATTGATCAGTTCTGTTGATGCTTCTGAAATGTTTGAATAAATCTCTTCTCATGCAGGGCTTTTTCAAAGAGTCTCATTCCCTGCTGGATTCTACACTTGCATTGGATGAACAACCACTGAGACAGAGCACCACTTAAGTTTTGTTACTGGGAGGGACAATTACTGGATTTTTTAAATAAAAGTTGGCAAAAACCCCTGTATTTTGGGACCCTGAGTGGATGCCTTTATTAAAATTTGGAAGTCACCCTAGAATCCATTCCACCTCACATGAAAACAGAAATCTGCCTACACAGATTAGTTATCATCTCCACAATGGAAGTAGATATGATCCATACATAACTCTCCTGGTTAGTCTGTTGTGGTGTAGTCCCTCTTTTGTTACTCTTCTGATCCAACTTTTCTTTATGTTTTTTTTGTTTTAGCACTGTTCAATAAGAGTTGCAAGATAGGTTATTTGCCAAAAAGCCTCTGCTTCCTTCTTATTAGAAATATAATTCTTACAGGAACAAATTCTTTCCTCAGTTACGTTAGTGTAAGCGTAGAGCTGTGCGGGTTTAATGAGAACAGGATTAGATCCAAGGAATTTATCTGGAAGACTGTATTCTATACCACACACAAAGAAGTGTGTATACAGGGAAATGTAACTTTTGGGGTTTTTTTTGGGCTGTTTGTTTTGGGGTTTTTTAATAAGACACATTTTTCTTACGTTGTGGCCTTGGCTACAGTGAGCGTTAGCAGTTTGTATTCTCAGGATGATCACATATGTAAATCAAAAGACTAGCTATAAGGAGATCTGAGTTCAAGTGGTGAATTAGACTTGATTCACTATAGAGCTTCAAACAATTTTCTTAACTTTATTCTTCTGCACATTTTCATTGAGAAGCGCCTATCTGTGCATGTACCTGACACAGACCAGTTCTCAGAATTTAGAAAGTAGGAGTTCCACTACTGTTTAGAATAATAGAAAAAACACACTCCCAGAGTTTGTGAGTCAAGAGGAGAAGTGGAACAACTCAGAAGCACCTCTTCAGCCTCAGCACCATCTAGTCCTCTTTGGTCATTTTGCAATGAAATATATCGCAGTACCCAGGTAATTCCAGGATAGGCAATCATACAGCATGTCACACAGCCAGTGTCAACAGAAAATAATGCTACCATGAGACACTCTGCAACCTACATGGTTGCAATCCAGCAGCTTAATTAGGAAATTTCACTAGGCGTTCAGCATCCGATCCTTCTGTGATGCGAGATGTGCTTTTTGTGTGTTTTGTTCAGTATTATCTCTGTTTTTCAGCCCTCTTCTTAAATTACTGTATGCGGTCAGCGAACTATTTAGTGAGTGGGCTAACTTATAATCAAGTAATACATGGTATATGCTCCCATGGCTTACAAGCCAAAAATGGGAGCAACCTTCTACAAAACCTGCCTCCAGAATCTGTCCACAAGCCAAAACCTCCTGCTTGATCTGCTGCCATACCAGTTGAAAACACAAAACTGCTCCCACACGAAAAATCCACAATAAGATCTGCAAAACTTAAGAAGCAGAATGGTCTAGGGAAACATGGGAAGAATCAAGACAAGCCAAAGTATTACATATGCTACCCAGAACAAACAACGGGCCAGATTATATCCCCTCTTAGCAAGAATCCAGGGGACTGTGAATTATACTGAGATACACTTCTGAATCTGTAAAATATTTAAGATATCATGTGGTTAGGAAAGCAGAGCTTGGCCAGGTCAAGAATAATGGTCCTCTCAACCCATATGTGCCCTATGTTATTTCTTAGCATCCTTGTAAGCATAGGATACCAATGGGAAGGTTAGAAAAAGCCACAGTGTTCCCAAAGACTCAGTCTCTTCTAGTAGGAGTAGTTCCCTCGGAAGCTAAGCTGCATGGATCAAACTTCATGCAGCGTAGTTATATCAATGTAAATAAGAGTAAGAGCCTCAGTTAATTACATCAGGACAGTCCTAACCCACGGTCTGTGAGCTTTTCGTACAGTTGCTGGGAATTGAACAGTCTCTTTCCACACATGCCATGGAAAACCACAAAGGAATAAAGTTTATTAGGTAAGGATTCAGAAATTAATTCACAGTGACTCAATCTCTGACTTCACTCATAGTTTTAATAGAAAATGAATGTGCATTCCTTCATGGGGAAATATATCGAGAAGATAAATGATCCAAAGAAATTTTAGCATGCAAATGTTGAATTTGGACACTTCCACAAAGACAAATAGGAAAAATTCAAAAGATGAAGAAACACACAGAAGGAATGAAGTTTTATTAATGTGTATATATGTAACCTCTGAAAATAGTGGAATATTTGGCAAGTCTTTCAGTACACAGCAGGTCTCTCACACAAATTCTGCTATACCAACTTGCCTGACCAACCTGTTTCTCACACCTTCCTGAAGCCAGTTGTTCAAGTTCTCTAGTTCCTTGGGGCAGCTCTGCAGCTGGTTAAAGTTTTGCTTGCCTGAGCTCTGGATGATCTCTGTAGCAAAGATCTGAGTCTCTGGATCATGAGGAACCATGATGGCAGCAGCTGTTACACAATCACTTGTCTCTTTCTTGGGTGTACGTGTCTTGATTCGGGTACCCTGTTTTCTGGTTTTTCTGGCTTTCGTATGAGATTCTTTAGCTCTAAGAGTCTGAAAACAGCTCTGATTTGTACCAAAAAATAGACTGATGCCATGGCAGTTTCAAGGATAACTAAATCGTAGCACAAAATGCTGTTTGCGAACCCAGTCCCAAGCCCTGTCAAGCATTTCCCAGCATAAGTCCAATATTTGGCCCAAGTTCTTCAATCATCCTTTCTTCAGTGAGGGTTCCTACTGGTTATAGCAAGGTTTATCCACCTTACACCCTCACAACCTCTTGATTGAGTGACACAGTATACGTTAACTTCTGCAGCTCATTGATGTAGCAATTTTTTGCAGCACTTAGCTCTTTCTGCACCTTTTTTACTACAAAGAGGAGCATATGGCTCATTAATTGCACAACTATAAATCATCCTGTTGGTGAAATTAGATTTAAATATTAAAATAAAAACCTGCAATGAATTTCTGTGTAAAGGAGAAGATCCTCAGCAGCTGGTGCAAAGTGACTTCTACAGATCTATGCCACTTTATACAAGCTGCAGACTTGACTGAAGCTTCTCCAAATATGGCCAGTTACAGACCTGGCAATCTTTAGTTCTGAGCATTTGCCAATCTGTATAATATAACTTGGTGTTACTGAATACTGATGTCAAACTGTGGTATAAATGTGTGAAACACATTAACTGTGACCAAATTAGCACTCTACTCCTTAGCTTGATGATAAAGAGAACTGAGACTAAATTAAATAAATTCTTTTTTAAAAAAAAAGTTACTTCAGAGAACTTACTTTTTTTTTTACCTCAATTCTTTTCTTTTTTTCCCCCTCCCCTTCCCCAAAAGCGTCTCAGCCACTGAAATGTCAGCTTATGCAATTTGAGAACATATTCATCTTGGAGGATCTTAGAAGGAAACTGCTGGAATGAAATGGAAAAAAAGAGAAGATAATTCTCCTTTTGTTTTTGGTAGGTTTTTTTTTGAGGGGAGCGGGCAGTGGCAGGGGTGAGTGTTCTTATTCTCCTGTATTCTGGGCTGTCTCTACAAAAGATTGATGTCTGGTGTCACCGTTAGGAAGTGCAAACAGTTCAGCTTCATTGCAATCTATGTCCTCATCCTCTTGCTCCGCAGGATACCACATACTTTGGCAGGCAATATTCAGATGGGAAGCACTTTAATGGCAAGAATGGATGCCAGTGAAACCTTTTCCCACAATGTTCAAAACTCTGAATGTGCATACGTTAAAGCAACATAAAGCTGCAGGATATTAGGAAGAAAACAATAACTGATACTAACTCAGCCACATTAATCTTACTTTTTGCCCCTCAGAACAATACATTCAAAGAATGCTAGGGAAACACACACACAAAAACAAAAAAGAAAAAAAAAAAGGATGAACTGGAATGAATTAAAGTCCTCCAACTCAAAGGCATAAACATACTTTTTCAAAGGAAATATCCATGGCCCCTTCACATAACTTTTACCTTGTAGGTCAAATCCCTGCATTCATTTATTTGGTTCTTCATTTTTCCAAGCCATATACAGTAAGAATTAACACTGATAAGTCAATGGAATTATTCTGGTGTAAAAGAGGAATTAGCTCTACACAGTTTTCTCTTGCAGAGTGTTTTAGCCAAGTTCCTGAATGATAGATGTGTGGAAATGCAGACTAGATTTGCAAAGGAATCTATTGAAATTTACTGAGATATCAGGAAAGCCTGGGGGACATCAAGACACACCACCCCCCTTAAATAAGCTTTTA
>VYZW01057996.1:30348-48155 GCA_013401315.1 Balaeniceps rex | reverse complement strand
AAAAAAAAAAAGAAAAAAAAAAGAGAAAAAGGACCACAAAACCCTAACATTCCAGAGAATCCTAGTAACGCAAATAAACCCATGATGTTCCTGTTCTGATGCTCTCAATTTTCTTCAAAAGTGCTTATTGGTTTGTACTGCTGCCACAAAGGAGACTGCAGCAATAGACAGCTTTATCTGCAATTTCCAAAACCTTGGCACCCAGCGATGGACAGTAGTAGGAAAGCTCTGTCCTCCTCTCTCCCGGAGAAGTCCTAACCTGCTTCCAAAACTACATGGAGGATGGCAGTTGTCAGGGTTGCTGGGTGACACCTTTGGAAAGATGTCTGCTTACCATGTTATTTAAAAAACAAACAAACAAACAACACTCCTAATGACTCCTAAATTTTTCACATTTGTTGTCTCTAGAAACCTAGGCACTCTTTCCTTCTTTTTCTCCCATAGTAGCTTTTCTTAAAAGCATGTAATGCCCTGGAGAGCATGTGCCTGGTAGAATTACCAAATGCTATTTAAATGTCTGAATGGGAGAGGCAATGTTTATCTTGGAAGCCCCTCTGTCTCCCCAGCTGCCTTTGACAGGGAGGATTAACGGAGACCCCCGGTGTTTGGGAGCGGGGGGCGGTGGGGTTTGGGGTGGGGGTGGCTGGGCTGCAGGGCAGGCCTTCACCTGGGGAAGGTCCCTCCACCACCACAGGTCAGGAGGAGGCAGAATCCCATTACGTTCGATGGGAAATGTGAGACGCTTTAAGCAGCCCTCCCCTCAATTAAATTGATGGCACAGTAACCTGGCATTGATTCCCTGGTGATAAGGGAGATGACCCCACTTAAGACTGTGGAGAAAAAATGATAGGAGCAGAGAGTATAGTTCTCAGTCAGCATTATGCGTATAAATGGATGGTACACAGAATTTAAAGGGCTAGGGAACTCAAACTGGAAATACTTGCTTCACCGAGACCTTCCCTTTTACAAAAACTCTTCAAAGTTCACTGGTTTTTAAGTAGCAATTTGAGATGGAGATGGAGATTTAAGAATCTTGGAGCATTTCTATTTAGAGCACCTATTGTGCAATCTCCACAGTCCCATAGTGTAGAGAAAGGTTTGTGATAAAAAGAATTGGAAATTAAAAGGGATAATATCTGTGGCAGACAGTCTCAAGGGGATTCAGTATCTCTCAAGCAAATATGACTCTAATATAAGCTCCTCAACTGAGAATGTTATTAGGTACAAACAAGAGCTAATTTTTTACAGTATATGTCTCTGGGAATATGAAGTGGAAAACAGGTGAAGAGTCAGAATTAATTAAGAGAGAGAGAGAGAGGAAGAAGAGCTAGCTGTCCTAGCATAGTTTAAAATCTAAAATGCCACAGAAGCCTCGGAGTGTTATGGTACAGACAGTGCCCTCAGGAGGAAGAGATAGGATTGCTATAGCCAGGTAACCCTGGTAGGTTTGGAAAACTTGGGTGTAATGTGCAAACCTGTTTTCTTTACAGGGTGGGTTTAGGTACTCGTTTTGAGGTAGATTAAGAGTCCTTAGGAAAGCTTGTTGCCCCCAAAGGAACAAAAAAGGTGCCAGAAAAAGTCTTAATTTAAATTGTACAAGTTCACTACTACATGCCTTGTTCATTCATGTCTTTTAAGTTGTGTTCATGTCATGCAATATAGCGCTGTGTGGAGAAACCTCAGCTAGCTCTGTTCCTTGATGCTCCACTATGCTTAATACGCCTTGCTCCTCTGTGTAGCTAATTTCCATAGCAGAATACCTTCATAATGTACTTACGCTGCTTCCAGCAGCAAAACTTTCTCTGGATTTGCAAACTGACCAAATGCAAAACATTGCATTATGCCATGCAGGCCTACTCAGACTTGCTTAAGTGTTCTGATAACTACAATGTTTACTACCATCAACTATATATATGCTGTTTCTAATTATTAATATGAGGATGTATTTAAAAGGTGGAATTGTTTGCTAAGCACCATACAACCATGTAATAGCTGCTTGAATGTTTGGGTGAGGTCTGATAAACCCATGGAGGAAGCAGCTGCTGGAAGAAAATTGTTCCCCAGATTCCAAATTATTGGTCAGCTGTTGTATAAAGTGATGCTTAGAGTCGTTGCTATTTAAAGAGTAACTGTTTGTCCATAGTCATGTAGAGCAAGAACTGAAAGAATCCCCAGAGAAAACCTTATAAAAAGGGTCAAAAAAGTTTTCCTGCGGTGGAAGGACCAGATTTTGTGCTAATCTGAACTTGAACAATATTGGTATGTAATACTACAGTATACTTTCTCCACTGCTTTTTTGCTCTTCACTGTCTTAGCTTTTATTAAGAAAAAAACAAATTGTTAACTTTTATGGTGCCTCAGAAGTATTAACCAAGTGTAACTGATACAGGGATGTCTACAGAAGTGCCTTTAGCACAGTAGATTTGAAAGGTGTGAACTTGTCTGTTCGTCTCTGTGAGGTGTTAATTCAGATGCCCAATGATGATGGTTTAAATGTCAATATTGTTAACTACTTTGTTATTCATGGGCAGAAAGGAGAGCGAAGAAAGGCTCTTCTGCACAATTAACTGAACTGACATCTCTTTTTGGTTCCACAAAAATTAGCAGTTGGGAGATAGTGCTGTCTCCTATACTTTTCACATTCCAGGAAGAGTGAAGCATAAGCAGCCTTGCAAGGTCCATCAGTGTATGTGATTTTCTGACAGGCATCATCTGTTAACAGCAACATTATCTACTCAGAGCAATGCTTTACTTAGGCAGAGCTTATTTTGCAAGTCACCTATCTAGTGGGTTTGCAAAGAGACTTTTGAGAAATTACCTTTTCTGTCCTCCCTTTTCAACATGCGTGCCAATTCCTAAAAAGATGAAACCACAAAAGAATACATTTAGAGTACACATTTTATTTCATTCTGACTTGAGTTTATTCATGTCCATTAAGTCCAGTATGGTTCTGGCTAAACACATAGAGGCTCACTTCATTCTTTTTTCTAGGAACTTACCTCCTTGAGAGTGCACGTTGTTGAGTAGGTGTAATGGGCCTCATTTAACTTTCAAAAGACAAGGATATTGCAAGTAGTGCCTTTTTATATCATTACAGAGAAGTTAAATGTTTACTAGAAGTCTTTCACTTTTCATTCTTTGTTTTCAAAAGCTTCCACTGTCCAAGAGAAAATATACATTAGACAGTGGCTGCCTCTGTGTCTCTTGCACAAATGAAAATGGCATAATTCCAAGGTTTTCAGTGTTGTATATAAAAGGAGAATTACTGTACTGCATACAGAATATATCGGCTTAGGAGAATGTGACCATAAGGAGGAAAGAAAAAAAAAAAAATCAAAGTCACAAAGTTCAAAGAGTGAAAACCATGTGCTAAATAGTGCTGTTAGATGTCTTGCGTTTTTTTCATCTGCCGTGTCACCTACCAGCTACCTGAAATGTGGGGCTCTGAAAGAATGTTAATATTTGAAATGTTTTGTTAGTATTAATAGAAGTAAATAGGGGAAAGGAAGGTGCATTGTTGTTTTTAAAGGTTTTGATGAAGTTAACAAACATGCCGTGAAACTTAATACCCCAGTGTAGAGTCCTGCCTTTGGACAAAGATCATAGAATCATAGATGTCCCGGTCTTGTATTATTTAATTGCCAGCATGGCAATGGCCCCGTTCACTTTGGTGATTTGAGGTTTTCCTTTCTCATTAGAATATTCACTATGGGTGAAAAGGAGTGGAAGACTAAAAAGTTGTATTTTGTATTTGGTTGATGAGGGAGAAATAAATAGTGCTCATGGCTATGGAACATACCGTGTCTTTAAGATCTCTGTTTAGTGTTAAAACAGCTTTTTAAAATAATTTTCAGCTTTCAGGATTATCTACGTAGGTTAAAAATCGTTGGTAACACGCTATCTTCTGGCTTCAATAAGCGAATGTACTTCTGTCTCAAATATGTCTGCATTTGTGTTTATTATGAACATTTCTCTGTCACTGACTAAAGCTATCTAAGTGAACAGATTAATGATAATAACGTATGTTTTTGTCATGTAGAATGTAGATATGAATAAGGGAAGACTTTGTATGAGTTTATTAAATTAGTTGAGCTTTAACAAAGGTGACTTGGAAGGAGTAAGCTCCTAGTAGTTGTATTGGCTCAACTGACGATCTGTTTGTATCTCCGTGCTTTAGATTATCAGTTTTGTTTGCTGTGGTTGCACCTGCGTTATAGAAACGATTCTCAAAGGCAGAAGGCACAGCCTCTGCCACAAGGAGTTTGCATTTAACAGACATACAAATTAGGTTCCAAGATTAACCTGTGCCCCTATAACAGGTTAAAACCCTTTACAAATGAGTGTCCTGGACCGCTGCCAAAGCATACTAGTGCTTGGCTCTTGTGTACCTAAGCTTCAATAGCTAAGAATGGTGGACAACCTCTATTTTATTGGAGATATTAATTTAATGTACTGATCACAGATAGCTTTTGCCAGTTATTGCCATATTACATATGTACATATTGCATATGTAGCCTAGCTGTTTGGCCATACCACTTTTAAATCCAGAAGTTCTGTAGATGAATGATGATAACAGAGGATAGCGCAAAATGCCAACTGTTTTGTCCGTTTTGCACATGATAATGGTGTCTGGTACAGTGGTGTTTCATTAAGAAAGACAGCCTTGTGGTCTGATCCTACTTTCAGTGTGCAGGCTAAGGGCGTCCACTCATTAATGAAGCACTAAGAGCAACTCCGTCGTCTTAACATTCGATGTAGCAGGGATGTGAAGGTTTACAGGGTTTAATGTGAAATTGACAACTAATTCTGGGTAAATCCAATACGTGATTGGATATTTTCATTTCTCTGCCTCACAAACGAAATAAATGAAAATATTAAACTAGAACGACATGGTATTTTAATGCTATGGAATATATGTATGAGAAAAGTGTTTGGAGGCCTCAAAATCAAATATTATAGTTCTGGTTGCTTTTACAAATATATAGCTGGGCAAGTTCCTACCTCACAGAATGTATGTTCTGAGAAAGACTGGAATATAGTAGACTGAATTTTTAGATTGCAGTCCTGTAGCTGTAGAAATTGTTCCTTTCTTTTTGATAGATGTCGCCACTATTCTTTATCATCTAGTATGTATATATAATGTGATAAAGTGTGTGTTATACTTAAACATGCTTGGCCTGCCTGTTTTTAAGTGCCTTGACACTTCCTATTAAAAGATTCTTCTTTCATTTTATTTAATTTGGAATTAAATTTTCTGGTTTTTGATACCTGCCTTAAATTGAATGTGGGTATCTGTTTTACACAGACTTACTTTTGAATATTTTTAAGCTGAAATAATTGGATTCCTCATTAAAACTGAAAATAAGTCTGAAACAGAATCATAGGTTCTAATGGCAAATGGTCAATTTTTGTGAGTATTTTTGTGAGTATTCTCCATAGCAGTTTTTGTTGGCACAGTCAATATTTGTTATTGTAACAGTGGATGTATAAGGAATCGTATGTAAAAAAACGTTCAGCTGAAGGCCTTGCAGAGACAATGTATGCCTTCAGGCTTAGTAAGAGAGTCCACTTAGGGTGATGGGGTTGCAGCACCGTAGTGCGGCTGTATCTTTGGGATGGAAGTGTAAGCTACTACTGTTGTTGTCATGCTTGGAGACTCTGTAAAGACCAGACAGGCAATGGTCCAGTACAGAAAATACAGGGTTTTTTTCTTCCATAGGTTATGTCATAGTCCTCAGCTGTGCTTTGTATTTCAGATTTATGTTCTTACTTCGGGATCTCATGGCTTAGCAAGATACTTAGTTGCATGCACTGTAATGGTAAGTGGTCTTTATGGGTAGGAGGGATTTAGTTTGAACAGTGGGTTTAACTTCAGGCCAGCCAGGTAAAATCCATGCTAAAAGGAAGGAGGGAGCTTGTTAGGCACACAGGAATGGGAACAACCACAGAGTTACAATTAAACTGCTGTTGCCTTGTTTAAGGATGGAGGCATCTGTCAACCAGTCTTCTGTTTGAAAGCCCTGAGAAATCATACAAAATAAACTGTCCCTCGTTAACTTGATTTATGCTCTTTCTGTGAAAGATGTGTTTTCCTTGTTTGCATGAGACAGAATTACCTGATTTGCTCTACGCATAACTCGAATATTATAAAATTACATATCTTATTTAGGATAAAATAAACGTTTTCCAATTAATAAACCTGAGAATAGGTCAACTCCAAAGACAGCAACATAAAACACCCACAAGTGGCCATTAAATATTTATGGACCGAGCATTTGTTAGAATTATCAATAGATATCATAGATTTGAAAGGCTGTATCCCCATGAATAAATGATGATATTAAGCATTTGTAACCACTTTGTAATTAAGGATACTTTTAAACTAGACTTCTGATGCTTTCTGTATAGTGGTTGTTGAAAATGGCAGGTGTTAGAATATCGGCACTGTACCGTGTGGTCTGGACGATAGGATAGTGCCAGCGTAGGAGTATCATAAAAAGAAGGAAAAACAGGCTAATGTCTTTCCGACAACAGAAAAGAACTGAGTAGTGGGAATGAACACCTGTGGGAGGTAACAGCCTGGCTCCAACTAAAACATGAGGCATTTCTGTAATTTCTTTGGATTGTTTGGACTTCAAATCTTTGGATTTCAGTTTGGAGACAGGTTCTGGGCATTGTCTTCCTTTTAAGGCTATTATTTGTAGTGTAACTAATGACCTAAAACCTCATAGAAATCAGACATGGGATGAAAATTGTATAAAGCAAAACCTTCATCTTCTAAAGCAGGGACCTGTTTTGACCACAATCTTTAACAGGCTGTTGAAACTAAAGCTGGTCTGAGCTTGTGCGGTTGCCAAAATGTGGTGCTATCCTAGCCACATGGTCACATCCATGGCCTCTTCTTGTCAAACATGTCTCAGAAAGCTGTGAGGTAAACTGGAGGAGCTCGGCATTAGTTTTTAGTCTAAAAGGAATTTAGCCTCTGGTTAGCTCAACAAGGTAGTCCTGGTGACTGGCTGGCCAAGTGAGCAGCTGTGGGGATGCAGGGAAGGCAGAGAGCACGTGGGGAAGGGGCAGCACAGCGCTGAGCACCCCGTGGAATGCCAGGCTTACTGCAGGTGCTGCATTTGGGAGCTCAGGTTCCTGATTTGAGAATATGGTTGTAATAGCAGCGGCTCTGAGGAACAGTTGGGTTGGTTTCAGGCTTATGCCAATAACAAAAGTAAGACTCTTGTTTGCTTTGTAGCATTCTGTATTTAAAATCCTGGTGTCTGGTGAACAGTAACTATAGACTTGTCCTCCCTGGTATAAAGCACCATTCTGTCACCGTTAATGTGGCATGTCCAGGTTTTAGGAAGCAGGGCATGTATGCGCTTCTAAATATTTTCACCTTTTTTTCTGTGTAATGGCTCCACTAGTTTGAAGGTTGTGCAGTGCCTGTATATATATATATGTGTGTGTATTTATATTATAAATTAATATTAAAATGGCCAAATTTCCCATCTCTTTTATAAGCTAAGCAGTTTAACAAATGAATTGCCCCCAACCTATTCTGACATTTAGAAGTACCCATTTTTTTCTCTATTAAAAAGGAGAAATAGTTGCTGTATTGTCTTCTATAGCTCCTGAAAAGAGCAGAAGCTTTAGAAGGGGGTGGCTTCGTTTTTATATTCTTTCTATCTCATGTCTGATTTCTGAGATGCAGCAAGCTTAGCACCTTCATTTTAGTTGGTGGTGTGTGCTCATTCTTTTTCATGATCACACTCTGGTTTTGTTGTCCCACTTAGAGCTCCTTTTTTTTTGCCCCCCTTCTTTTTTTCTTCTTGAATGTATATTCTTGTAAACTGTTTCTTTGCTTTGTCTGTTAATGGTGTATAAGCTCAGCATTGACTGCAGGTAGACCTTTGTAACTTGTAGTGGAAGTGCCAAGCAGAGGTTATATTTCTCTTATTCTTGTACAAAGTGTTCTTTGGAAACAATGGTATACACTATGAAATATTTTATCAGTTCTGGAAAAAAATGCTAAGCTAAATGAATGCTGAAGAATGTTTTTAATACAGGGAAAAAATAGGAAAAAGTATTTAAGTCTTTATGTGTCCCTGTAGAATATTTTACGTTTAGTCTAGTAAGGTTGTATAGTTAAAAGAAGTTTCTATTTTAAACTGTGTGTCAAGGTTCTTGCATTTCTATAATAATAATAATTGTTATTTGAGGTTGAGCAGCTTTTTAAAAATCAAGAATGTATTACAATGGTTGTAGTAAAGGTCTTTGGCCTTTTTGCCCATAGGTATAGGGATATAAAACTATTTCAGTATTCTATATATGTTAGTAAATTGTTAGTAATACAGCATTTTAATTGTAGCAATACCAACATACCAAGTTCAGTTCAAACCTTTGCATTAGGTGCTGTGCAAATGGCATGGTAGACTTAACACACTTAAAAAAAAAAACCCTTAAATGTATGGGACAATATGAAACTTCCTTTTCCTTTTGAAAAGGAATGTGGATAAATATAAGCACGACTTACACCTAGCCTTCTCTCATAACTTGGTAACCCACTGTATTTGAATGCCATGTGTCATCTGCCATCCTAAATAAATAAATAACCCGAATGACCGGCTCCATCCTGCCTACTGATCCACCCAGATACGTGTTTAACGCTGATGCCTAAAGATATCTTATGGGGGTTGTCTTATGTGAGGGTGTGAGTGTGTGTGTCTGTGTTTGTTTTAAAGAGGGAAGTATTTAAGAAATATCCAGATTGGAGAAATTTGAGGAGGGCAGCAAGCCACCAACTGGGTGATGCAGTCTTAGTTTATAATCTTGTGCTATCTCTGAAAATAAGCCATTCGATTTGGTTTCCTCTGCTAAATGTTCTTATGGTCCCTCATTGTCTTATGTAGTTAATTGGTCTGATCTTCTCTATAAAATTTCAGTAGTTTATTGTGCATTATTCCTTTTCTTTCAAAAAGAAAATGAAAACAAGCAAAAATCCCCCAACCCCTCCCACCTATTGAGCTTTTCCATACATGTTTTTGTTATTCTTTGGTTGCATTTCTAATTTTTTTGGCATTGTAGCTTAACATTTCAATCTGTTTAATATTTTAAACGGGTAATTTTGAAATCTTCTGAATAATTAAACTGGTTCAATTTTTAATCAATTTAATTTTAAACTTTATATTTAGGTCAATCTAAACATTGAACCATTTCAAAAGTTAAACAAGATTAACGGTTTCTTTGATCCAAAATTATGATTATCAAATAGGATTCAGGATTGATTTTGTTTCTTGCACTTCATTCTTGTCTGAGACTTTCAAAAGTTGAACTGCTGAAATTATCAATTAAAATATTTGGTTTAGGCTACACTATTTTTAATAAGATATAATAAGAAAGGTCATTTAACATCACAAAATGTGATTTTAAATTGCAATGGTAGAAAGGTGCCTCGTACATTATTAGCTTATAAAAAAAAAAAGCCTGAAATGCTACAGTAATAGTAATTTACAAAATGTAATAAAGCTGAAGCTTTCCTTTCAAACTAAGCATTCAAAAATCTGAAACATCATAGCAATAGTAAATCACTCTGCTCATGATTAAAAATTTAGTTTTTCTTTTATTTTCTTTCAGTGTAGTTATTTTCATACTTTAAAAATTAGATATTTAGGCCTTCTCAAATGCATAACCTTATCTGTACCGTTGTTTTCCTTACTTTTTATTTTATAATCCTTTTATCGTATAATATGTACTTGAAACAAATATTTGCAGTGGAGAGTAAGAGTAAAAATGCTCCCCGCTTGCCTTAACACACTTCCAGCATTTCTGCAAGGGATTTACACCAGAAAGTTGCAAGTCCTGGCACTTGCTGAGTTAAAACAAAATGGGGAGAAAACTGTTCAGTTGAATCAAAATCAGAAAATGTCTTGAAATTTAAGGAGGAACATCGCTTTGGCTGAGAAAATGCGATCTTCCATCATTAACCATGTGGGATTTATGCTTGGTTAAAGGCATAATAATAAGAACAACAAGAGCACGGAGGAAAAAGAGATCCATCCATGCTTTTTGAGGCTGTGCAAAGCTTACGCTAGTTTGGAAGGATGCTCTTAAAAATGCCACCCCCGCAGTCCTTTCTGCCTTCCTGACAAAGAGCCAGGAGTCTAGGATTTCTCTGCTTTTTTGCAGCGTGCAAAGTCACGTCAGCCGTTCTCAGAGATTTTTGATGCGTGGATGTCTCCTGTCATCCCCAATCACATTCGTACTCTTGAGCCAGGCCTATCGAAACTGAACTCTGCTGCTTTGCTGCAGGTCAGCTTTCATGGACAATTAGTGTTGTAACAGCACTTTGGTCGCAAGTTGTCGTGAGTGTTTATCATAAAGGCATCATCCCGGGGTGGATCAGCAGTGATCGGCGAGTCTTCCGCTTTCTGAAGCGTCTCCTGCTCGCCTTTTCGTGGGTGCCGGTCAGGTGACGGCTCCGCAAGGCCTTCCCCGCCGCTGCTGCGCAGCCTGAGGCTCTCCGGGTGCACTGCTTGCTTTTTCCCTGCTCTCCGCTCCTCGTCTTCCCCGTCGTCCCTCTCAGTAACTGTCAGATGCCCCCGTCGCGGCGTGCTCTGACAAGAATGAAAAGAGCGATCTTCCCGCTGCTGGACGCCGTGTCAGGATCGACACCTCAGATGTGCTTGACGCTGCGCGAGGTGCCTGGCTCCAGCAGTATGCAGAAGTAAACCAATAAATCTTCAGTGTCACTGTACTTATTGTGACTTGATTGCTCTTCCCCCCCCACCCCCCCACCCCAAAATCACCATGGAAACAAATACTTTTCTTATTTTTAGTTTTTTGCTTTGCTTTTTTAGCTCAAAAGTCCCCATTCTTTAGGGCTCTTCCAATGTGTTCCTGAACCTGAACAACCCTCTAGTTACTGGGAACACAAGCTTTGCTATAAGTAATGCTACTTTCTTGCTAAACAGATTTTTTCTTTTTTAGATTTTTTTTTTCCCTTGGACTATTTCTAAGCATTTTTATGAACATAAGTAGTATTCTCATTTTATGGCTGAATAAACCAGAAGAGTCCATTGAAGTCTCGCTCCTAGTGAAACTGGAGGGAATTATAACTATTTTTGGTGTGCTCAGAATTGGATCCCGAATGATTTGCCTGCAGGCAGGTGGCAAATGAGGGGAAGAGATGGGAAAGGTTGAGTGTGGTAGCCAGTCCCTGTCTGCCCCACACTGCAGCCCTGCCACCAGCACTCATCAGTGAAAATGTTCTTGCTTGACTGTACGGAGTATGGCAGGAGCAGGTTACCCAAGGAGAACAGGAGGAGGCACCAAGAGGTGTTGTACCCACCAAGAGGTGTGGTACCGCTCTCCTCGTATCTATGCTGAGTGCGACCTGCGCTGGGTGTCACACGACTCCCAGCACAGGCTCTGCCCCTCTGCCTGCCTGCCTTTGCCGCTCTCACCATCATGACAGCTTCCAGTGAAGTTCATGAGACTTAGGGGAAAAAAGCTTTAAAAAAATACGTTTTGTTTTTTGTTGTGTTTTTTTTTTTTAGCTTTGCAGTTGAAATGCACTAATTTTCTATTTAAATATAAAATTCTTTAAATTTTCTATTTAAAGAATACTCTTGTAATCTGAATGAAGAAAAGGGAAGGCTTCAGCTTTCACCTCTTACTTTTGAGTTCAGTTGTATCAATTCAGTTACCTTTATGTTAGTGTGCCATACGCAAATATCTTTATTTCTAAGTCAATACACGAGTAATTCTTTGATATTTTTCTTCAGTTTTACTTGTTAATAATTTTAGAATTTGATAGAGAACCATTTCTAAAAAAATTTTGACTGTATCTGATGCTTTACTCAGCCAAATGTTACATGCATTGCAACTGCTTTACTGCAGAGTATTTTGTAAAATAGAAGTGCTCACAATGTTGGCTGTGTGATATGGGCATGCAAAGAACCAAAACTCTACTCTCTCGTCAGAAAACACAATGGTTTCTTGTCCCTGTAATATATCCATTTGAAACTTGCAGTTCTTTGCTGAGTGAAAAAATAATTTATTACAACATTCATCATACCGCAAAAAACAGCAAGACGTTAGAAGCTGTTTTGCTGCACAGTATACATATATCGATATATATAAAGTGTACGTGTTTATGTGTACATGTAGCAACATTGCATTAACAGTGTAATTCCTTAGCAAAAAAAAAAGTTTACATTTCTCAGCAGAGATGTAAAATCAGGGAATAGAATTATTTAAATGTGCGTTGATTTCTTAGACACAAATCTGGTTTTGTTTTCTGAGACAGTATTAGTTTTTACTTTAATTACCAGCTCCAGTAATGTTTCCTATCCATAACTGTCTACAAAATAGACTGTTGCTGAGCAGAGGGTATGGCCTGTTTACTCATCCATTGAAAAGAGTGCCTAAGTTCTACCAAGTCTTCCTTACTTGGTCTGAACTGCCTCATGGGAGAGTGTCCTTCATTTAAATATTTAAATATTAATGTTTCATTTTACAGGCGGAAAACTTCAATGTCATTTTAAGGATATGTAACTTTACTGGGGAATCTCTACCCATCACAGGAGTGGGTCTTATTTTTATTTTTCACCTTAAGAGAAAGCATTTTAGAAAAATGCTGCCGTGCTTCCATCTTGAGAAGTTTGACTTGTGTATCTTGTTTTCTTGTTGCAGAATAACAGCAGCAACAAAAACAACAGAAAGAGGCTGTCAGGGTGGTTTTCTCAAAAATGGTTTAGCTGACATTAGCCACAAATGAGCAGAGCGACACTAACTACTAATTGATTACAGTAATTACGCAGTCTTTGGCTAGTTTGTATTGGCAAACTATATATACTCTTCACATAAATGTGAACTTGCAGAATGCACGGAAAAGGTCACTCTCATTTGCATGATAGGCTTCATTAGAATATGCTAAGGACAAGACCTAGTGTTTTATGACTTCAGGTGATGAATAGCTACCATATTACTCTGCTCGCTGAAAGCATGTTTCAGTCACCTTAATTTACATGCTGTTTTTTAATGCTAAGAAAAATCTGTGGGCTGTTAAGGAACTAGCAACAGATTACAGTTTTATTTTATTATGGTTGTATTACAGGTTATGTTTCGTTTTGCTCTTTTTGTTCTAAAGAGGGAACAAACGTTTTTTCAATACTTTCTTTTGAGGAGGAAATTCTTTCTGTGATTTGTGCATTTCTCACAGCAATGGTTATTTTGACCCCAAACTACAGCAAAATGCAGTTTTGTTGACAAGGCTTTGTGTTTTTACCCTGTAAATATATATATTTAAAAAAAAAAAGAGAAATTTTTTTTTTCCTTTGGACATGGGGACTAAGGTAGGAAGTCAATTCACTAAATCTTTAAAATTGGAGATTCCTTCTTTAGGTAAAGATTTTCCAGTAAGGATAGGAAATGCTGGGTGTCTTACTTGCAGACTGACTTCAGTGTCCATGTGTAGTAAAAAAAAAATTGTAAAGTCTGAGACAAGAAGGGTATTTCTAATACAAAATATATAACATGCATTCATAGTGATGGAAATCTGATATCCTACCAGATAATAGTTGTTTCATTCAACTGCAGTTCTCCTACAAATCCCATTGTAAAATGGGCAGTGAGGGTTCTTCTCATATCGTTATTTGTATACATGTTGGAACATGGGGTTAATGTTTCCAGATATGTAGCTGTTTTAAAGTTTCTTGGGTTGCAAAAGGTACTTCTTTGAGTAAAACTGGGTAGAAAATAAAAAAGTGGACACTTTTATTATAAATTGCAGTTTTGTAATAAAATTGTACAATAAGCTTGCACAAGCTTTTTAAAATATCATTGCTGCCACTGAACAGGTTTGTAATTTATTTATTCAGGAATGTTAGAGGCATTTTTGATTTATTTGTTCTTAGAGAAGTTTTGTTAAGCAAGATAATGAGCAGAGCTGGTGTTAATCATTTACTATGCAACTCTGAAAAATGAAAATTTTGCATATCTTTAGCACTGTTGGGGAAAATAAATTCACTCTAATGCTAATGGTCTATTGGTATAATTTTTAAAAATGTTATCTGTTACTCTGGAGAAATTCAATGCATTCATATATTATGCTAAAAGCTAAACCAATCAATATATAATTATACATCCATATGTACATATGTATTGAGTAATCAGAAGTATTTGTTATCTGTAAAGATGAAAAATGAATTTGATGGTGGTCACTGCCATAGGTGGCTACGTATTTGTTTATGAATAGCCCTTCAGGTGAATATATTCCTCATGTATACACAATACAAAGTTTACTTTTCAGAACAGGCTCTCAAGAATACTGAATGAGTTTGATCTTGTTCCAGGTGGCCAGGGGTTTACAAATACAGCAGAAGTTGCCATGGCCTTTGCTGAATAATATTTATTTTAAGGATTTACTGTAACAGTTAAATTGGTATAGGATTTAGTGTAACTAATTTAGAGAATTTAAAGATTAGATGCCCTTTAACTTGTTTCTGTTTATACAGAATTGCGATGTGTTCTGCCTGGCATGCAGTCCACTGATTTTTAGGATTACTATTTTCCATTTTTCAGTTTCCTGCTGAACAACTATACTGTTCTGTATCGGGTTGTCTCTGAAGCCTTAGCAGGTGTTCTTCATGTATATCTGTGTGGGTTTGGTATGACTACTCATAAGACAGATAAAACTGACTTTGGGTACCAGACACTGCTTGAAGGACTGAAAAAATATTTAAGCCTATCTGTTTCTGGTTACATCTGGTTATCTCTCTCTCTTTCTCTTGCCTTTTTTAAAAATTTTTTTTTTTAATTTTTTTTTCTTCAATCCAGATGTTCTCAGGAATAAATATCCATTACTTCCTTGGGAACTAGTGGAATTAGTGGCTTTTGGATCATGGGGAAACTGTTATTTGTATAAGGTGCCAAGGTTGGTTTGGGATTTTGTTACTGCAGAAAAGGACTGTGTATTTTTTACCTGTTAAGCATTCATCACTGAATGACAGAAGGTGGGGAAACAACAAGCTGTCAGGAATTTGACTTATATATAAATTTAATAATCTATTAAAAAAAAATTAAGGGAAGTGTGATCTGAGGAAGAGAGGTGAATCTTAGTACATATGTTTTCTAATTGTGGCCTCTGTTCGTCAGAAATGTCGTAAAGGATATGAGACTTTCTCTGCACTGTCAGTCACCCGAGTCATTTCTGAATGACGCACACGCTCTGTCATTTGCCTGTCAAGGAGAGATGAACCTCCAGTTTAAATGGAAGGACTTTGACTTAATCATGTTCCAGTGGACCATATACTGTTGTAGGTGATGCTGCTGGCTGTTTTCCCCATCACTACTTTCTTGTAATGCAACGCATGGCCAAGCAATATTCTTTTCTTTCTGTGCTACGAGGCTGGTTGGTTTGTTTGTTTTTCCCCAGCCACTAAAACTACCTCATCTTTATCACTGATAGCATTTGGAAGGGTTGACTAGAAATTCATCTTTGCATCTGAGAATCATGGTTTCCTTCTAAGATTAAGAGGTGGATGCAGATTGACAAAATCTTTTGAGGTATACAGATATGGAATATTTGCAGTTCAAGGCAGAAGTGAAAAAGGGAGTAATAGAAAAGTGACTATGAGCAGACCAAGGAGGAAAACAGGTTACTGCCAAATTAAATTAGAATATTAAAAGTATGGAATATGGACAAGTGAAAAAGAACTAGGAACTTAGTTACTGATAATCTGTTTTTTCTCCCCCCTGCCATTCATTTCTATTCCTTTTTCCTTGAAAGGGAGTAAGATGGGGCTTTTTTATATATAATGCTTGAAATATGCTTATGCTTAAATAGCACTGGAACAAGCAGTTGTGAAATCCGAGGAGGGTGGGTCATGTCCTCTTTGACCTCCTTTTCCAGGAACATGCATGGCTTGACTAAGATTTTCTGATCTCTGATATTATGAAAGAGAAAGGAAGGGAGAAGGATACTGTATTTCTGAAACAATTTTTAGCACCTTTAATAGAAACAAACCCCATGAAGCTTGGTGACTTCTGAAATATTCTGCCACTGTAAGCATGAACCTCTTTCATTGAGATCGATAATGAGTTTGACTGTTTCTTTACTATGGGCTAAATTCCAGGCTGTGTTGTTACTCTATACTGCACTCCATTTCTTGTCCTTGTTGTTATGCTCATTTATGCCAGAAATAGAATGCAGTTTGACAGCTATCACTACAAGTGCCTGTGGACATCATATACAAGCCAAATGCTGGATGGTGATAAATATGTTATGATTAGACCTTGGTATCTAGATTATATGTACTACAGTGAAACCAACACTTGTTTGCTCTCTTCTTCAGAGGAAGTAGGTTTGCATTAATTTAGAGATACATTGGAAACAAAAATATCAGATCTTCTAAATTATTTTAAAAGTGAATATTTTCAGTTTAATTCGACTTGTTGCTGGAATGAAATACATCCTTTCTGAATGTTTTATAATCCTATTTTTAGTGATGCAGCTACGAAAAGGTAAGAAGAAATGCTGTGTTCTTGCTTACCAAAGTAGTAAGAAAAAGCAGAATTCTTTGGCAGCCGCAAATGTAAGAGCTACAGACGTACATAGCAAAATATAAGAAGAATGCTGAAAAAGGGAATTCCATTTTAACCTGAAAAATACTCGGAAGAATTTGCTTGTTCACTTCTGTCAATGAATGCATGCTAGTCCTTCTTCCCCTTTGGCACAGACTGTATGAAAAGCAAGGGCAAAGATGTGTAGGTGGTGTTGGTCCCTTCTCTGCTCAGAGTTGTATCCCAAAACAGGGAAGAGTGATGTGGTGATACATCCCGTTTCTAAACATCTCCTGCTGAGGGGGATCCATGGAGAAGTTGACAGCATTTAGTAAAACAACCCTTCTCAAGTGGAGTTCTTGAGCGGTAGCATTGGCCCTCCTGCAGGCAGGTTCCTTTCCAGCACAGCTGCTGGGGACATGACAAACACAGTTAGCAAGCACAAACTGGATCTTCAGTGTGTAATGGGGTATTATTGTGCCAGCGTCACCCTTAGACACAGCAGTTGTAGTGTGTTCTGACAAATCTAGGGGTTAACCAGTGCTGTAGCTAAGCACAGCGTTCCTTTTCTCCAGACTGGTTGGATTAGGAAAAATGGCAGTGTTGGCTGTGAATCCCTGTCTAAGAATGTTTGTCACTCACGTGCTTCATTTATGTAATGCTGTGATAAAAGAGACTTAATATCTATGAGTTTGAAGTTCGTTATGAGCGCCATATTTACTAATTTGTACCTTACCTTCCTCTATAACCCCTGATTACAGGCAGTAATATTAGGTAATTACTTTCACTAGCCTTAAATGTACTTACAGTTTTACAAAATATACTAATTTTCATCAGGGCTGTTTAAACACATTTCTTTAAAAGCAGGATGTCCTTTTAGCATAAGTGATGGTAAATTCTGAATGAGTTATCAGTACTGTTAAGATCTGTGAAGTTCTCTAATAGGTATTCAAGAAGGTAGCTTCAATGCCAGGTAATATCTGTATTCTGAAATGTTATGAAAGGGGTTTTTCATACTTCTGTTTGTACTTGGCACTGTTCAGTTTTGATTTGCAAATTGTGTGTAACTTTTTTGCATTGGTTTTAATTTTGAATGACTGTATCAAAACTGTTGAAGGATCCTTATTTGGAATGATCGTACTTTTGCTATTGAATTAAGACAAAGGCTTGCAGTTGGTCAGTCTGCCCCATCCGTCCTGTCTGTCCCCCATCTGTCCATCCTTAAAAAAACAACCAAACAAACAACCCCC
>VYZW01057996.1:15106-28039 GCA_013401315.1 Balaeniceps rex | reverse complement strand
TTTGTATTGCAGTAATGTGCAAGTTCAAAGAGGCAGAAAAGTATGATAAGAAAACCTGGCATGAACAACCAGATTCCACTGATGCATGAACACAAACACACACCAGCTCACAGATACACAAATATTCTGAGGCAAAAATAAAATAGCTTCTTGGCAGATCTTATTCACACTTAATTGGCTAATTGCCCAGCCTGACACTGGCACTGGCAGCATTACAGAGAGAATATTTTTTAGAGTGAACAATTCCTGCACAGTGTCTCCGATATCCTTCGTATGAATATCTCTTTCTTTAACAGCAGGCATAGAAGTTTAGCCATTTTTTTTTTTAAGATCAACATGTATTTCTGTTCAGTACAAGTAAAAATATGTACATTGAAAGCTTCTTTGTGTGCTTGGAGTAAGTACAGAAGACAGAATATTTATGTTAAGCCAAATAATTTCATATGCCTATTCCTATTTTCATAGGATCAATTTTCAAAACTTCTATGTAGTAGATGAGAAAAGAGGTCTGGGGACTTTCCAACATGATTATTCTGTATCGTGGAGATTTAAATAGAAAATGTAAGGTGTTTCCCTTTTCATTGTTACTGTTGGAATGCAGTAGCATGACCAGCTGGTGATGGGTAAGGGATCAGCTTATAGAAATTTATCATTCAGGGGGCTGAATGGCTCAGGGGATTAGTAATTGGATACAAATCCTGTAACCTCCAGAATGTCTGGTCACATGCACCTCATCTTGATACTGACCACAAGTTGTTACTGTCTGATGATTTTCTGATAGCTTCTCTTTTAAAAGTTTGTTTTTTCTTACTCCAATAAGTCACTATCAGAAATGGCACTGATGTTTGTTGTCACATTGGAGAAAAATCACAATTGAAAAGGCATGGAAAATGAACTTTAAATAATAGTGACTAAAATTAAAATTGTAAAATAGAGGGATATTAAGAATTACAGACCAGTGAACTGTAAGTGCTGGGTAAATTGAAGTTATATTTTAGAATACAACTCTAAAACACAGTCATAATGCCAAGGCAACACAGTGTTGCAAAGGAAAAATATTTCCAAATATTTATACATGCATGCAGGCTACTTCTGGTAAGGCAGTGAGCAAATATAGCTAGTCTGGATAGCCATGCATCCTTTAACAAATTTATTTATAACAGGAGAATAAATACCTAGCTAATTGTGGCTTTAGAGTTTTGTTATGGATTAGAGATTGATAAAAGAGAAACTTTTTAGATGGATTGTGTCATATCACAAAGCATGCAATAGGNTAAAAAAAAAAAAAAAGGGAAAAAAATCTCTCAGACATTGTTATTTAATTACCAGCATCATATGAGATTGTTCTACTGAAACCATTGATTGTTCCACTGAGGCAGTTTGTCCATTTCATAATGTCTTACCCTGCACTGATCAAGCTTTGATATTTTATTTTTAAGGGTACAAAATGAGTCCTACAAATTACGCCTTTGACAGATACATCATCTAGTTAAAAGAAGGGAATTCTTTTTTCTTCTAAAAGCAATTTTCTCTTCTGTTGTTGGACTCTCCGAAGGATGTGATCAATACGTCACTGTGCTTCACAAGAAGTTCTCTTGTTGAACTTGTGCAGAAGACAAGTGCTTGTTGAAATTGTGTTGGTAGAGAAGTTGGTGTTGTTTATATTTAATGGGATTGTTCATACATTTTAGGCCCTCATTACACGAGGTTCTGTGTGTCCTCTTGTTCTCTTTAATACTTTTCAGGACCGTATGGGAGATGCTCAGCTTTTAGCAGAATGGAAACCTTTGTTGAATCATTATTTTTTTCTGGCTCTTCAACTGCAGCTTAGGTCACACTTAAAAAGTGCTAATAAAGAAGGGCTTGCATAAGTAATTTCTCAGAAATGTAGGATAATGTCTGTGCTCAGCAACATTTTTAAGGTTCCACCTGTCGTAGGGGTCTTATATGAAGCGCAGGGTATCCACAGGACTGTCGCTCTTAAGGAGGAGCTAAATTGTACCATACTACATTAGGGGTGTTCAACTCTTGCTAGGTCAGTCATCTCAATATTATTTCAAAAACTCTATTTATAAGAAACTTAAAAACATTTCAATAAAATAAAACAAACAAACAAACAAACAAACACACCAAACAGTTTCTTTTTGGAGGATCCTGGGAGCTGGTATTTGTTGGAAATAGTACTGTCTGTACAAAAAAGACAGTTGCTTTTTATTTTCAGGTGGAATTTTTAAATGAAGCTAAATGAAGTTTAATGGCTTATAACATTGCATGAATTTGTCAAAACTGATCAGCTGGATTGCTACACAATGAATACTGAAAATGTTCTGGTTTTTAGGCTTATAATAGCCTACAGCCATTCAAAAGTCAAAATGTTATTTGATGATTTCAGAATGTTAATGAAATTATTATTAATAGCAGAGATATTAATCTTAATGATATATGTAAATATGGGCAAGCGTAAAGCTCTGTTGACACCAAAAAGACTTCTACTGCTGAAAGTAAACCTGGGGTTAAATTTCAGGGATCGAGCATGAAGCGGTCTGCTCTAAATGCATCAATAAAAGAATTTATGATGAAGTTTAAAAATGTATACAGGCTCAGGAGATTTGGAGTGTTTGTTAGTACAAAAAAAAAAAATTGAAAAGGAACAGATGATTAGATTTGGTTTTAAATTAGCAGAAAATAGTAACAGAGTGCTCTGATTAAGTAAAAAGATGTAAAAAGCTTTGCTTCGTTGTTATCTTGATTTGATATATTATCATATCTAACAAATGTACGTGTGGGTGTTTTTTTTTTTGGAGGGGAGGGTAGTAGCATATATCATTCTGCACTGTGGATTCATCTGGGTAATAATTTGATTTGACTAGCTTGATTTTTTTTGTTTGTTTGTTTCTGTGCTTTCTGTTCTTTAAGTTAAAATGGTCCTTCTCTTCTAAAATGCATGTAATTTTTTTTTTTTTTCCTATTTGGTGGTGTTAATCAAGCCTTAATATGGTTTTCATGGTTGCTTTCTTTAATGCCAGGATATTTTTTTAGGAAGGCAGCGGGTTTATGTCTAGGGAATGTGGAAATTTCTTGTCTGTAGTTATATGCAGTAAACAGTATGATACATTTTTTATTTTAGTATCTATCTTTGAAAAGCTGAATTTTGCTAGTAGGATATGATCTCTATATTGCAATGTGAAAAAGAGAGAGTGAACTTTATTATATAGGAGAATTTCATGGCATTTTACCTGTTGAGGGCCCTGTAGAGCCAGATGTATCGTACAGTGACTCGACTAAGTGACAGGCAGTAGCAGCCGTGGTGTCACTGTGTATTATCACCTCATGCTAGCTGGAAGCACTCCCTGAAGCCGATCTAGGTTGTATAGTCCTAGATGAGGTCTTCATGGGTGCTGACCATAAAAAGTTCATCAAAGTAATGAGGCGAGGCGAGAGCTTGGCGCTCATGGGCAGAGCTCAGCACCAAGGAGTGTGAACCGGCTCCAGCTGTGACAATAAAACAGCAGGTGGCTGCTGTCATTAGGGGTGGCAGATGAGGCAGGGGACTAACATTCAGCCCACAAAACTCTCATTTGTTAGCCATCGCCACTGTACCATGCAAAATAGCTTCCATCTCAGTCAATTTTACTTTGCAAAATATTACACAGTCGCCATAAGAAAATTAGAGCCTTGGGTTTACAGGTTCCTTGGATCTTATTATCAGAAAACTCTGAACTGTCAGGTTATGTGGAAAATTGGACTTTTTTCTTCCCTGAACAGTTTGAGGATCTTTACAGTAATTTTATAATAGGGCATTTCCACCCAGGCATGTGTTTATCGGTTAATATTTTGGACTATTTTGTTTGTAACTCTTTATAAAATCAATTCCATCAATCCATTTGGCTATGTGTTGCACATAACATTGCCTACTATTCAGTACTATGAAAGTTGCACGCTGATCAGACTATTTCTGTCTCCAGGTCTGTCCAGATACAAACATTTCATGTCATAAATCATGGTTTTGGGGGTTCTGCTAATCTGAGAAATTGTAAAGAAACGTAACAGCCCTTTGATTTTTGTTTGCTTGTTTCTGTTTATAATAAATGAGAAAGCATTTTGTATGTATTTAATCTTTACAGAGAATAATTAAAACTGCCTAAAATTTGAGGCCTTTCTTGGCTGAAGACCATCCCAGGATAACTCAGCCCTCCGATGGGTAAAGTGCAGCGAGCCCCGTGGCACGTGGGTCTTGTGAGTCAAACAGTGGGGAGCTGCATTTGCTCCCAAGTGAGAGCCATTTTACTTGCATCACGTGACAAAGCTAAGCAGAGGGTTGTGTGTTGGTGGTTACGTGCTCTGTTCCATAGCTGCAAGTGACCTCCGGGAAATAGGGTGTTTTCAGGTGGTCATTTGGACACATAAGTGTTTTTGTGTACGCATGCCTCAGTTGTGAACATATTTATTAAATTTCAGTGCTCTAACAGGAATACATTCATGAAAATCAAAATGTGATGCAATGGGAGGAGTACTGTGTGTGTTGGTACCTGTGTCGCCTTTTCTGTTAGGTTCCCCTCTTGCCAAAAGTGGACCTGTGGGATCCCATCATTTCATGCTAGCACTTGAGATAAGGCTTTATGGGAGTGTGGTTGCAATGACAGCAAGGATCAGAAAAGGAAAAGCCCTATAATTGAAGATTCATTTGAGAAAGACATTGAGACTGAAAATAATTTTTCTTTTAAAGAGATGTGGTTTATGTCTCTTTATAGGACCAGATTGTCACTTTGTATATAAAAACAGAAGTCCTGTAACTTACCCAGTTAGTGATGTACCTCAGAAACTTAGTTGGCAAGCTCAAAAAAAGCTGAATTCCTTTTATTGCATCTTTTCAGGTAATTTATCAATTCTCCTTTCTTTTTTAGATAACATGCTATAAGCTTTTGTTTGCAACAAAACAATTTCTTCTTCAGTTGTTTGTTCATATGTACACTCAATATGTGTATGTAAGTATATCTAGGCCCTTGAGATCAAAGATTATTATTTTTTTTTCTTAATTCCATTGGGCACCTATATAGTTCCCATCTCTCTCATGCTTGATTTGTAGCCAGAAATAGTCAGAGTTAATCTCAACTGCTGGCTGGGATTGGAATATTCTTTGCCAGAGAACATTTTCTGCTGTGTCACAGATATCATCTTGATGACTGTACTGATTTATCTGATCTATATTCCTTTGGCTTTCCCAGGCTGATAACAGTCTTCATACCTAGTGCATGTAACATCCATGCTGGACTGCAAGAATGGCTTTTTTTGTGCAAAACATCCTTCTAAATTCAGTGGGGTTATTTATTGTCTTTAATTGCTTCAATAACAATTGTATCTCAGGTGAGTACTCTGTTAATCCCTGAGGTCCTGGCTTTGGACTTCTGTGTCTGAAGTGATGGATATCAAAGGCAAACCTAAGAAACACCAGACTTTGCACTTGGCAGCTTTAGTGGCTAGTAATTCTGCTAAGTCTGTGGTTGAAGTGGTGAGAGGTGTTACCATTTGCTCATGGGACAAATGGAGTAACACCACTGTTACCACCTGGAACTCTCATTTGGATAGACTTCTATGCTGCTCTTAATATCATCTGCATGCTCTACACTCAGTGCGATAATTTGAGAGAGTTTTGTAGGTCTGTAGTACTTGTAGAGCACGTAAGAGTCTTTCTGGTCTGCATATCATGGTTTCCTCTAACAATCCCTGTTACTTTCTTCAGCCAATCTCCTCCCCCTTCAGTAGGAGGAGGAAGTTGTTGCAATTCTCAACTTTTGGGGAGAGTTGGGGATGGCTGTAATGGGAATATTTGGAGAGATTTAGATGCCAGTTGAGATTGAAAACTCCAAGCTTTTATTTATGCTCAACTACTAATGAAAATGTCTTAACAATGAAAAATCAAACATTAATCAAACATACTAGCCAAGTGTTAGGCATTAAATATGGTTGGTCTGATGCCACAGTGTTTGGTGGTTCTTAGTCTCTGAGGTAGCAATGGCCAGGCTTGAGAGCCCTTGGACAAGGAAAGCCAGAACCAAGGTGGGTGTCCTCTTTTTTCCCTGTGTTCCAAGCATGTTTATGTGTTTACAAGTACCAGATGCATTTTTGTAGATTGAAAGCAATCTGATCCAAAGGATTACCTTGTTTTTTCCTTGCCTGGAACCAGTCTGTTCTGATTTGACGAGGCTGTTGTTAAAGGTTCATCCATGTGGATGATATGTCTGATGGTTACAGATTAGGTCCTGCTGTCATACTCTTACTATTTTTATGCAGTTGCAGCTACTTTGGCAAACAGATATTCTGAAGTATTTTGCTTTCTACCTGAAGTCAAACAGTCTTGTGGAATGCCTGGATATAAGACAAAAAGGATATGTTTTACAGCTGAATATAAGTTTCAGGAATAAACAAATCAACCAGCACTTGCTTTTCTATGTCAAGCAAAGACCTGGGGCAAGATTCTCACTACTCTCACAGATCAGGCAGACTGCAGAGTCTTAGCTCCAGCCACCATCTATCACCAGCAGCATTTTCAAATTGTGGGTAAATTGTCAATAAACACTGTGTATGCCTTCTGAGTACGACTTCTGAGCAGTTCAGTCATCAGATAGTGACCAATTTATTAATCTCATTCCTTTCTTTGTACCTCGCAACTTTGCAAAAGACCACAGGCACTATAGCTGCTGAATTGACTGAGTTATATATGGTAGCACTGCTACTGCAGGCCCTATATGTTTTCTAGCCCACAATCAACTATCTTTAGATTTGTTTTGATTTCCTTTAAAAATAGGCAAGAGTAGATTCTTTTGATGACAAGGATTTCACTCTCAAGATAGCTCTTCCTGGAGAAGCTCTGCATAAACCTGGTAACTCAGTCTGCAGTGCAATTTCTGAGCAGTTAGGAAGAAGCTACAACATCAAAAGTGCCTTTTTGTTCAGGGAGAACAAAAGATTGGTCGGGGCAACCCCCGATATCAATACAGGCTGGGAGATGAGGGGATTGAGAGCAGCCCTGTGGAGAAGGACTTGGGGGTACTGATGGATGAAAAGCTGGACATGAGCCAACAATGTGCGCTTGCAGCCCAGAAGGCCAACCGTATCCTGGGCTGCATCAGAAGAAGCGTGGCCAGCAGGTCGAGGGAGGTGATTCTGCCCCTCTACTCTGCTCTGGTGAGACCCCACCTGGAGTACTGCGTGCAGCTCTGGAGCCCTCAGCACAAGAAGGACATGGAGCTGTTGGATCGGGTCCAGAAGAGGGCCACAAGAATGATCTGAGGGCTGGAGCACCTCTCCTATGAGGACAGGCTGAGAGAGTTGGGGCTGTTCAGCCTGGAGGAGAGAAGGCTATGGGGAGACCTTCTTGCGGCCTTTCAGTACTTAAAGGGGGCCTCTAGGAAAGCTGGGAACAGTCTTTTTAGCAAGGCGTGTTGTGACAGGACAAGGGGTAATGGTTTTAAACTAAAGGAGGGTAGATTTAGGCTAGATATAAGGAAGACATTTTTGACAGTGAGGGTGGTGAAGCACTGGAACAGGTTGCCCAGAGAGGTAGTGGAGGCCCCATCCCTGGAAACATTCAAGGTCAGGTTGGACGGGGCTCTGATCAACCTGATCTAGTTGATGATGTCCCTGCTCACTGCAGGGGGATTGGACTCGATGACCTCTAAAGGTCCCTTCCAACCCAAAGCATTCTATGATTCTATGATTAGAATTAAGTATATTTGTTTGGCTCTATCCATTCTAATTTTAAGTAGAAACTCATTGAAATATCCTTATTTTGAGGTAGTTTTACAGGCTGTTTCTTGCACTTTCAGCATAATAGACTTTGCTCCTTAGAATCGCTGGGAAGCTCTGCACAAACTGCCTGCAGAAAGTCAGATATTTCAGAACTCCTCTCAGGGTACTTAGAGATGTGGTTCACCTGACTTTCCCAAAAGGTTGAATCCACTTTGAAGAACTTCCTACTTCAAACATTAGTCTGTTCATCCTGCTGTCTCCTTCCAGATGCAAGATGATGATATGTGGAGCTGATACCTACTACATCAAATTCTGTATCTGAAGTCCTGAGCATGCTAGGAAATGGACTGGATCACAAGTAGGGAGACAAACCAATGTCTGAAGAAAGGGAGGGAATGGAAAAGGTAGGGACCAGAGTTATGGGAATGTTGGATGTACATGTTGTGAGAAAAGAGAGGACATAACCAATTTCTCAGTGGCAAGGTTGGTAGGTGCTCTTTCAGATCATGATGTTTATAGCTGTAAACCTTCATTTACATTTAAAGCATTCCTGCAGCTTCATTTAGCATAACAAGTGTGTTCTCTGGTGTCATGTTTCTGTATGTTGATGGTAATCTCTCTTAGATGCAAGGCACTCCCAACACTGAGCCTAAAGTTGCATTTCGGAATTTAGGCAAAGAGGTTCTGAGTTGTGGTAGACCGAGAGGTTGATAGCAGTGCTACAGAAAGCACATTGTGATTCCTTTTTTTTTCTTTTTTTTTTTTTTTTTTTTTTTTTTTAGTACTTTATGCAGCTGTTAGATTACCAAACACCTGTTAGAGGTGACAGTTACAGATGTTTGATAACCTATGAAAATGAATAGAACAAGTGATTCTTTTAGCTTAGAAGTGATTTGGTAAGGTGTGTTTAGAAATGTAATTACATACTGCTGCTGTCTACCATTATCACTTAGCATTCATTAACTCCTCTGAATATTGAAACAAACATTTCTTGTAGCGGTACTAATTTTCTCATATATTTGTAAGGTGATTTCCTGACAGAGTGAACACCTTCTGACTTTAAAGTTTTTGCCACTGTTCAGTTATTTTTAGTCTGCTCATTAGGCAAACAAAATAAGTAGAGCGCCATTTGTTTACTTACAGTTATCAGTTTAGCAATATACTGTATAATAAACAATCTCTTTTTTTTTTTTTGCTAGCCTGTGGTGGTGTGTTTTTTGGTTGGGGGATTTTTTTTTTGTTTTGTTTTGTTTTTTTATTTACTCCATGACAGAATTGTGGATATTTAGATGGACAGTAGATTAGTTCACATTCAGTAGGAAAAATCAGGTTTAAAACAAAAATAAAATATTTTATTACATTTTATTTTGTTTGAGAATACCCAGCAGCATATTGTTGAAGTAGATTGTTATTTTTAGTAATGGTGCATGAACAACTTCAGTTTCCTTTCTGAGCATAGGTGGTTGGGGAGAATTAAAAGGTATACATTTCCTAAAATTGATTGCATTTTGTTTGGTTTTTTGGTCCGACCTGTTTCACTGGTCATTAATTTTTAGTCTATTAATAAATGATACTTTGCTGCGAATTTTAGAGCCTTCCTAATTCCTGATGTTTGGAGGGTGGGGGCAGTGAGGGGATGCCACCACTTGAAACTCTTCATTGTTCATTTAAGATGTCATAGGGTACAATAAGGAAAGATCCACTTCTTGTTTTCAGAGAAATCCTCTACTTTAAGCCGACTATTTCCCTTGGTTTGCATGCTGTTAGGGCTTGAGACAGCAGACATGACCTTCTGATGGTGTTTTTTTATGGTATTATGAAATGGATAATGCTTTGGGCCCTATTCTGTCACTTTTTATGCTTACACATCTGAAAGTGTATTGACAGTGTTTTATATGGTCCAAACTATATTTCTTATGTATAATCTGATGCTGCATCATTTGCTGGAATATTTGTCCATGCACTAGTGTTTAATTGTGGCATTCAGCCTATATGCTTTGAGCCACACGGTAAGATTCTTTTGAAGTAACTAAGTCCCATTTTCAGCAGAGAGTTATGCACTGAAGAGTGCAACGGCTTTCTCCCTCCTTTAAGGAGGCAAAGTGTGTGGTCTCTGGAAACTGTTGTCAGTGAATATGGTACAGTTTATGTGCACTGTATGCCATGCAAGTGGCTTTTTATTGTATCTCCAAATCTAAAAGTTGCCAGTTGTCCTCTTAAGTTTCCTCTCACCTTTATGTTAATAACAGTTATCACTGTCTGGACTTGGCTTATTCATGGATCTGCTATTGAAGGGAACTTTTTGTATATAAAAAAAAAAAAAAATCCCATCACAAAACCCCCAAACCAATGAAATTCAGAATGGACCTATAGCTAACTTATAGGAAACCTTTCTGATTTCAGTTACAAAATAAGTAACTTGAGGTGAGGCACAACAACAAATATGTGAGTTCCCTCATGGGGGAGGAAATAATGTAGATACTGCCAGTGTATTCCTCTTTTGCCACAGTCCTTGCAATGACAGACTAAATTTCTGTCCTGGATGGTTTACACTGTAACATACATCTCTTAAGAGGGACAGTGAGAGGACCCTGCAACTTTGGCTGGCAAGATGTCTCCAAGCCAGCTTGAGTGGAACAGTAGGGGATGTTTAGTGTTTTACTTAGTTTTCTCTTCCTTTGTACCCAGGTCTCTTCTGCCAGAATATGTAAAAGGAGGTAATTGTGCCCATTGCTACTACTTTATGGCCACGTGGCTGATAATTCTTTCACATCTTGAGGGATGCAGATTGGTGGCAGAAAGTAACAAGAATATGTTGAGGGATTTCTCTCTCTTCTGGGTGATAGATGCAGGAATATGCAGGAACAACACAGTCGATTGATTGATAGTGCACAACTCATCCATAATGATCTGTCTGATACAGCAGTAAATTATTCTTGAGATTGATGCAGGTCATTGAACAGCACATTGACAATCCTGTTGTCTGTCATCCTGTTCAAAGCAAGTCAGGAACAGTAGCTGCTGTGATACTCAAGTCTACCTTGGGTGCAAACTGTGTACAGGTGTTCCACTAATATAAGTTGTTGTCTTCTTCCTTCATTTTTTTTCGTTGGGCACCTTGGCTTCATTGCTAGCTCGTTCCAAGTAACAGTAAAAATGAGATGAGGTATTTTTAGAAGAGAAGTTGTAGTCTGTTGCACTGATGATTGCATATTGACATAAAATTAATTTTTGAAAATGTTGGGTTTTGAACTTCAGCAACAAAACATCTCCATGGCAAAGTTGAAAAGTTAATAAATAATTGAGAAACATACCCGATTGTGGCGTGGAAAATTGTAAAAACAAACAAACAAACAAAAACCCAAAACCCCCCAAAAACCCCACACCTTCAAACTTAAGGCAGAAAGGATAATTCTCAGAAATTTAAAATTTACTATGAATTACCATGATATTCTTGCAATGTTACTCTTGTCTTGTTAGTGATGGCAAAGTTGACCTCATTTGCGTCTTCAGGTTTCTCTTTTCAAGAGAAAAAGTTTGCATTTCCCGGTGTGCCAAGTTGCTCGCACTTGAAGATGAGGAGGAAGGAGCCACGTATGCCAAGTGTATGCATTTTACTTTCCAGTTTAATTACGAGTGTTAGTGAGGATGGAGCATAAAATAGCCATATCCTCCTTTTAACACATGGGGTCAGCAAGGAGCATAAGGCAGTGGGTCACAGTGCTCTCAACATCGCAGACTGGGTGATTACGCATGACTTGTTAACCTTCTGAAATGTTATTGATTTTTTTTTTTTTTTTAACTTAAGAAGAATAACCATAACTGTTAGCTGGAAGTAATAAGACCTGCTTCATTTGGCTGCTAAATGAGTCAGCAGAAAACCCCAGCTTTCCTATGCAGGGTTCTAGGACTTGACGTCCTGTCACAGAGGGCATGAAGTTTTTCAGGTATTTGGATGTTTTCCACACTAGACTTCGCCCTGCCAGATATTTACTTGAACCTGACATCTTGTCACAAAGGGCATGAAGCCTTTCAGACTACTGGATATCTTCCACACCAGACTCTGCTCTGCCAGATACTTGCTTTTAAATTGAGTCCCTTGCGCACAGTCATGCAAGAGAGTTATCAGCGCCCCAGCCTGGACCCTTCAGAACTGGCAAACATCCACGACTGATGGACTTGAAGAAATTCCCAGGAATTTAGATTTTTGATGCATGGGAAAAAAAGATTACTTGTTCATAGAAAACCATTGCTTTCTGGGCAGTTCTGCGTTTTCCTCTAAACTCTTGTTCCTGAAGCTGACCTGCTGAATACAAGATTCTGACAGACAGATGAGATTTGGGTAGCAAATTTTTGTATAATTTTGAGACTTTAAAAACTTAAAGTTTTTTAAGTTCATATAGACTGTTTATGTACTATTTGACTAAATGCTGATTTGAATGTACAAAGTTCTACTTTTATGTGTACAAATCTAAAGTACATGCAAAATTCTGTAGTTACATATACAAATTTTATTGAACATTCCGAAATACATGTGGCTCACGATATTCCTTGAGAAACTGCACTATTTTTTTCTCGTACTAATTGATACACCTGTTGGCATGACTCCATGTGAACCATTCATTCAACTACAAACAATTAGGGTTTGCAGCATATTTCAAGACACGGTAAAGAACAAGAGCACTTCATTCAGGTAATAAGAACCATTGAGCCCATGTTGTTGTTTACTTGCCTGAATGTACTGTCCCCCTTCTTAGCATGATCCAGGTAGCTTGCCTTGATTTTCTGGTTTCTTGCCTCAGGTGAAAATACAGGGATAGAAATTCAAGCATGGAAAACAAAAAGTGATGCAGCCAGGATAATACATTATTTCCTCGTATTCTGTGATGGCGTATAAAAGTAGAAGAGTTCCTTTTTCTTGTTATTCCTTGAAGCTGTCAGATCTCCCAGATGATTTATCCAAAATGGTAAACCATTCTATCCTTTCCAAGTGCCTGAAACCTGTGATAAAACCAAGTACTAAATACTAATAATTGGAAAATAATAGCATTCTATTGGGCTTTTTTTAATTTTGTTTGTAGGTATGGGGGTTTTTTGGGTGGGTGTGGAGCTTTTTTTTTTTTAAAAAAAAAAAAAGGCTTTCAAGGAACTTTTTAAAACATCCTATCTACTGGGGGCCTGCAC
>VYZW01057996.1:3327-15088 GCA_013401315.1 Balaeniceps rex | reverse complement strand
CTTGGGGCCTGCACATGTCATGCAGTAGCCTACCTCTGTTCTCAGAGTTAAATTAATGTATAAAGAGGTTCTGGACAGTTTAAAGGAAATGTAAAGGATATTGGGATTATGAATAAAGAGTAGATATTCATTGTAATTCTCCTGGAGTTTTCTGCCATCATTGAACATGGTTGTCTGTAAGATAAATTCTCCAAGAGCAGTTGCAGAGAGCAATGTATCGACTGAGAAGTGACTTAAAATTGCTCTTCCACTGCTGGATACCTTGTTTGTAGAGTCCCACAAAAATAAATTCTTGCACTGGTCCTCCTCAGCAGTTATGTGCTGTTACAAGATGACTGGTCTGTTGACAAGACTTCAAGAGACTTTCTGGTAGAGGTAAGATGTAGCTCCTTCCTTGGAACTAGGCCAAGGCTGAGCACTTGGTAAACACTCAGGAAATAACAGATTTCATGGCTTTATGGTCCAGAATGTTCATTTTGGTTTGCGTGTGTTTGGTTTTTTTTAACTTGGCTTTTCACTAACACAGCAACCTACATATTAAAAAAGAAAAAAGCTATTATAGACCAAAACCATAATGAAACCTAGAATCTTTTGCCCTCTCAAAAGAAGATACTTCACAGAGCACAATTCTGCCCCTGCAGAGAAAATGAGAGAACCGACAATACATGGCAGATTGTTCATATTCCTTGGGTACTGTGATGATAAACATTGTACGTGCTGAAGAACTTGTAATACACTAGAATAAAAAGTGGAAGTAAAGATTGTCCAATATATTTCTTTATTCCCAGAATTAGAAGTCCCTTTGTTTCTTTTGTGAATCAAAATGTGCTTTTATAACTGAAGACAAGTCTGTAGAGGCTCCTAAATCAGTTACAGACATTCCTAGAGTGAGTCCAGGTACTGTTTGAAGACTGCCATGGAATATGAGTGGACACATTCCTACAAAGCCACAACTCTCCTAAACTGAAAACAGAATATTCTGCAAACTTATTTTGGGAAAGGTGCTCATACATTTATGATTGAAAGTTATTTTTATTTATAGCTTATGTGGAAAAAAATTCTTCATAGGGAGAGTGGGTGCTATTCTAAAGCTCTGTGTCAGTTTTTTCAACTTGTTTTTAATTTATCCTGAAGTTTGGACATAGAGCGTATAAGATGGAGTATGTTGCTAGTTTGGAGCCAGAGTACTTGAAAATCACTAAAAAAGTTAAACCAACAGAATGCCACTGCAAGCAAACAAAATCCTACCTACTCACCTTTTTCCACTGGAAGAGGAGGCTTCTAGGAGCAGTCTTCCTAACGAATGGAGGGAACTCCCAGTGACCATGACTTGGATGTATAGACTAGGTGTTTCTGCCTGACGAGAGCTGACCCTCAGGAGAGCAGCTGGGCTGTGACTTCTTGTCTTCCTGTGGGTTGGGGATGAGTATGTCCAGATCAGAGTTTGTAAAACTGGTTCCAGGCCTCTAGTCTGGCCTGGTTTGCATGTATTTGAAACAGTAGAGTATGGCAATTAGAGGTTTTTCCTACTCCCTTTTGATGTGTTTCTGAAACTGGTTAATTTCTAGCATTTAAACATTTCTATTTCCATTAGAATTAAAAAATAAGAAATGAGAAACTCAGTGAAGCCTGAATTGGTGCTTACTGCAGTTTGAAAGAAAGATTCTCTTTGATTTGAAGATGTATGAGAGCAACGTATCTTGAAAGCGTTCACTCCTTTAGTCCTTACTGGTGCCAGCCAGACTTCCCTTAAGATTCATTTGAAAAGACCAAGGCTAAGTCATGTCTATCTATTCAGTTCTGGCAGTATCTTGGGAATGACTGATTTACATCAGCAGAGGTAAGTTGTTGGCATAGATAAAACCGGTATTTTTTGACTACTAAAACAGTAAATGCTTAGAAACCCAGAGTTAACAGTGTACTGAAAATACTTTTTGCGTTTGTTTTGTAAAGCCAGCAAACAGCACTATCACCTCTCTCAAAATCGCCTGCAGTATTTGGTGAACATGCACAAATAGTTCCCACACCTGTCATTTTTTTAGGTTGTCCTCAAACTCTGTATCCAAACCAAGATGTTTAGACTTTGCCTCAATTCTAAGGAAAAAAAATCTTTTGTTTCAATAAGGGCTGTCTCTGTTTGTTGGTAATTTTTTTTTTTTTTTAATTTCATTCTCAACTTCTTATGAAAATAGCAACTTTGCTTTTATTTTTAAGGCCTGGTTCTGTAAGGTGGGGAGCTGTTCCTGAGCTATGCTGGGCATTCCAGGCTTGCACGGAGGCATTCTGCACTTCTCAAGTCTTAACTCTTCAAGCCTTACATTAAAAGCTTAAAATGTTAGTAGGTGCTGAGGCGCTTATTGAGTCAGTCTTTGTTTAATTTGTGCTGTGTAACTGCAGCAAAATGCTTACTCAGAACCTAGATACAACAGAGAGGAGGCAGCTAATGTGAGATCAGTTGCTTCATGTTGTTAATAAGGCCTTTGTCTTTGATTTTGCAGAAAGGTATGTCTGTCTGTACCCCCTGCAGTTGTGTGGTGTAAGAAATGTTCAGCTTTTGTTTGGAAGCTTCAAGTACACAGGCTCAGAAGGAAAAAAACAAACAAACAAACAAAAAAAAACCACAAAAAAACAAACAACAACAACAAAAAAAAAACAAAACCCAAACTTCCCTAGAAATACTGTGTAGCTGGTTGGGATCTTTATATTCCATGTAAATGGCAAAGTATGCCTTTACACCTTTGATTGCGCATTGCCCTTTCACAGTAATATCCTTGGTTTTATTTTTCTTTTAGAGAAGGGGGAGAATGAAGGTTTGTAACAGGAAATACAAGTATTACTAAATTAGAATCTGTTTGATACCTTTCACGGCTGTGTGGAAATGGTTAGTATTTCTGCTAAAAGCAAGGGCAGTACGTTTTGAATGCCTTGTGCTGTTATTAGAACGCTTTTTTGTTACAATTATTTTCCCTATGTACGGTAATTCTGATGATACTTGCATAGTAATGATGGTAACGGTGTGATAGATTATTCACAATTGTAATGATTATGATGCCATACATATAAATTGTGTAGGGAAAAGTATTTAAGATTTTTTTCTAATGTCTTTTCTGTAAAAAATAAGGAAATCGCTATCATTTAAATAAGACAGAATTATATTCTTACACCTTAAGGGATGCACAAGAGAGATTCTCTGTAATAATGTGAAAGTGCCCAAAGTAGATCAGACATGGAGAAGCTACATTAACATATTTGTAAAGGAAAAGTACTGTCTCTTGGCTTTTGTGGCTCTTATACCCCATAGTGCTAGTGTTTTACAGTCCTTCCATTGTCCATTTCTGCAAACACGTCCAGATGAATTCAGCGTTTAATGTTAAAAATCTTATAACATGCCAGTTTGATTTGTAGCCCTTCATATCATGGAATGCTAATTAAAATCATATTTTTGCATATGTCATGCCTTTCATGTACATATGCAAATAGAGTCTATTGCCTTTCAGCTATTAGTAATTAACTTTATGAAGGACAGCTGTAATACATAATTAACAAAAATGTTTGCAAGCCCTTTTCACACTGAAAGTTGCAGCAGTAAAATTTTTGCTTATCGAGAAAACCATTTTAGTTTGAAGCTTCAGTCTGATATCTAAATTGTTTGAAGCAGTCACATGACATAATTAAATTGATGTTATGGTCTTATCAGCAGAAGAATGGTACTTGATAGGCTCCTATCTGTTTCATTATGTATGTCACCAAAATGGAAGTAAATTATCTGTGTTTTGTTTGGTTGAAACATAATGCCAGGTAGTATGTATTTTGTTGCTGCTGTTGATGCTTTGAACAATGTCTTGCCAGTTTGAACAATATTCCTGCTCAAAGTGTATTCACGAACATGTGCTTCACCTTTTCCATCCTTTTTTTCACAAGGCTATAAAATAACTAACGCTATTAATTTGTTTCCATGTATATCTCTTTAAATAATTAATAGAATGAAGTTTGACCAGACATAAGCAGTGATTAAAGCATCTGATCTTGCTGTATTTTTGTGTTACTCGTTAAAAACAATGGAACTACTTGTATGAAGAAGGGTTGCAGAATGGGCCCATTAGGCTTAAATAAATTCAAAGGTGTAACTAAAACCGTATTAGTTTATAACATGAGAAAATGTTATTTAGGTAAAGTAGACTATATTGTCAGTATATTGTATAAGATGTTCTAATTTGCAAAGGGAAGCAAAACCAGGTTTTCTATTCTTTGACCACTGATCTATGGTTGTGATTACTTATTCATAAGAAAAATAGCCAAGTGACTGCAATATGAAGAAAACTTGTCGTTACAGAATGAACTCCCAGATTTAAATCGCAGTCTAGCAAGGATTTTTAAAAGCCCACCTTTAAAAAAATGTGCTCAAGTGCATGCTCAAAACAGAAAAATACTGTATTTAAAAAAAAAAAAAAAGTATTAATAAAAAAATATTTTTCCTGGGTTTTCTGTTTGTTTGTTAGGGTGGCGTTTGTGATGAAGAAGCATTTGAATACTCATTTACTGGGCAAGCATGGAGTTGGCACACCCAAAGAAAGGTAAACTACTTTCAAATTCTTTCTCATTTTACTTTATACAACATGTGAAGACCTTATCTGGAATATTTAGCTTACTCAGAATGATGTCACTTGGACTTTTAGCTAAACTCCAACTACAGAGGGAGCTAGCATGCTTAAGTGCTCAGCCACTGTGGTTCTTATGACATGTCTGTGGGAGTCAATAGAAAAATTGCTGTAGAAAGCAATTTTATGTAAAAGGTGTAGGATTTGCACTTTTTTGGGCCCTTTTTTTGACAGGTGATACTGTTTTTTCAAAATTTCTGTAGCTGTCACTGTCCCTCCAAGTACAAAATCAAATGTTATGCTTGCTTTTTTTTTTTTCCCTTGCTGTCCTTGATGCTCATAGGTTTATAAAATGACTTTCTGAGATTCATGTTGATCACTGAGGTCAAAGCCACAGAGGAATCAAAAAGAAAGTTTCCTCAGTGTTCTTGGGCAGGAACAGAGATCTGGTGTTTTGACTATTTTTAAAATTAATTAGTTTATTTTTTCAGTCTGTGTACAGTTACTTATTGTCAAACTTTTTTTGCGAGTAGGTTATTTTTTCTGTGGTTTAAAATGTAACTGTCTTACAAACTAAATGGCCCCGTGTTTGCAGGTAAACAGATTTTTGCCTCAGATTTATTAGGCACATTGTGACATAGCTATTGCTATTTCATTGAATTTTGGGGGCAACTAGAAACTTGATAGTTTTTGGATACCAAAAGATCGCATATTCTCTTTCAGTCTGGGTAGATGGAGGTATCCTCCCTTCAGGGTTCATTGCTGGATACTTGATACTGTTTCAAATATTACTGCCTTGTAACTCATTCTTCCAATGTAGGCTTTCATAAATAAAGAGTATTTTCTGGTTTTGCTATGGAAGAAGGAGAAAATAAATGATAGCTGGGAGTTGTAGGAGAACACTGCAAAACTCTTTCTGGGTCATGTTCATGTCTTGTTAAAGACACTGGAAATGGTAGTCGATTAGACCCTTTCCTCACAAGTTTGTCACACTTAAATCAGTGAGTGACCTAAGAGTAGAGTTTTAAATTAACACATCATATACACCTTATGTTTGACTAAGCACTTATTTAAGTGGTGCTTGTATTTTTAATGAGATTTCCTCTACAAAGTGCTTAACCAGCATTTCCCTAACACATGGTTATTTAAATAGTTTTGAGATATTCTATTTCGTCTAAAATATAGAATGATGCATCGAAACAACAATTACAGTTTCATCAAAGCAGATATCATATTAAAGTTTATGCTGGTTATCTTTTGTCATAGCGCAACAATTACAAAAAATGTTTTGCTCTGGTGGCTTATTTTATAACTGGAAGCATTCAATACCAATATGTTCTTTTACAAGGGGGTACTTACTGTATAATCATCATAAATACGACATAGAGATAACTTGCGTTACCCTAGTGAATATGTGTGCAATAAAGGATACATACAATAGATTTCCAAATATAGTATCTTAGCCCAAGAGGCATATTTTTAGCGATCATCATCTTGAAATGAATTCCTAAACAAGCAGGATGCTATAATCTAAATTGTTTGTTGCTGGCTTTTGTTTGCGTGTTTCTTCTGAAGGCCTTCTGGCTGTTTCCATTTTCCCCGTTTCTTCCCATACTCCTCAAAGGCTTTCTGGCTGGCCCTCCAGCATGGCGCAAAGAAGAGGAGGAGGAGGGGGGTCCCTCCCTTGCTGCCGCTCTGCAAGGTGCCAGGTTCACAGCCCTTGCAGCCCCGGCTGCCCGAGGAGCAGAGAACCCAGCTCAGGCCTGCAACCTCCCTGCCCCATCTGCTGGCACAGGCTGTTGCAGCTTTACCCCCAGGCCAGCATAAACAAGTGATATTTGAGTGACTTTGTACTCTCTTCTTTTGAAATTTCTTCATCCATCTTTTGAATATTTCTTATCTACGCTACCTTTTTAGCTGGCACTTCCAGCTTAATGTAGAGCAGCATCAAATAGTAGTGGCAGAGCTACAACAACAATATAATTTTCTAGTAGCAGTCCCTCACTGGTGGTGGTGGATGTTTAAGCCATGTGACCTAATGCAGTAAATACCAAACCACTGTTGCTTTCCTTTCCACCTTTCCCTTCCTATTATGAGAGAGTTTGATGCATTTTAATGGCTTTAGGAACCAAAGAAATCCTTCTTCAGCATGTTAAACCATCACTTTGGGTATAAACATATTATAAATTAAGTTATGTAGTTTTCTTACCTATTTAAAACATGAATGCCTTGATTATAATTTTGCAAGCTTGCTATTTTTTAATTTCTCTAGGACAATATAATCAGTTTATTCTTTATGTTTCGAATTTGATTCTGCCCTCTGATATGTTGCATATTATAGCAAATACTAATAGAAGCTAGCTAAATAGGCTGTGACAATTAAATTAATAATGCATTTTATTTGCAAGTGTTTAGTCTTCACGGTTTGACTGATATATGCAAAGATGGTAATTTATTAAAAGTAAATTCATGTAATTGTACTACAGAATTTGATGGACCAAAAAAAGTTGTCAGCATGACTATCATCAAAACCAGAAAATTGAAATAAGTTCAAAAGGGTGCCTGAAAAAAATAGTTACAGCCCATACACCCTGAGAAATTGGGGCTCTTTTAACAAACTTCTCGGAAAGGAATTTCTGGTGACAAACATTGAGATAGTTCTGAGAGGGAGAGAAAAAATACATATACAGTTTAGTAAGCAGTACTGAACTAGTGTGTCTTGCTCTCTCTAGCTTTCCATAACCCATAACTATTGCTTCTTTGTATGCGTAAAGGGAGGTGTTATGGAGGCTGTGGAAGTGTTTGCATGTGCAGATATAGAAAACAAGTATAACTCATAATCAGATTGCTACTAAAACATCTTTTGTTTTGAGTTTTTTCTTTTTTTGGGGGGAAGACAAAATTGATTTAAGGGGAAAATACTGTGCAGCTGGAAATCACAGAAGTTTAAAATAATAGCCTTGTATTCAAATGTCTGCACATTTCAGCCACAAAAACCCCTACTGCCTAGTCCATTATGATCATTACCATTTAATAGCTACTCAAAAGTGGAATGTTTTAACACAGAAATTCCTCTAAGGTATTTTTTCCTGTTATTGGAACTGCGATACTGATTTATTGTCAACTTGAATGTGTCTCAAAACTGGCATGTTATCTGCGAAGTCCAAGGCCAGTACATATTTGGTACTTCAGTGTCAGTAATCTTCATGGGACCTATAACTATATCTTATTGGTAGGATAAATCTTTGGCTACACCTTTATTGTGTCTAGGAGACAATGTGGTTGAGGACAAGGTGAATGCATCAGTAGTGTTAATGGTGCCAAGTTCTAATTTCTGTTACATCGTTATGTTACTTAGGTGTAAATTGTGGCAAAATGCAGAACAAATAGAGATGTTTCACTATTGCATATAAGATACATACATACACACACATAAAAATACGAGCAAGAAAATAAAAATAAAATCACTAAGTCTTTCATCGGTGAGATTGAGTTTTGCCACTGTTAAGCACAACTCTGTAGAAATTTTTCATATGAAAAATACATTAAACTATTCTTTAGAGATTTTTTTTTCAGGACACTATTAGTACTGTACAATATGCATTTTATAGTATATAAGACTTTGTTAACTAGAATTCTGCCTGATACATCTGTTTAAACTATTGTTTGTGTAAGTTTACCACAGAAAGGCCTTTACTGACAGTTGTTTAATTATCTCATCTTCCTTATGAATTTTAAATGATGAGTTGCCTCTGAAATAACTTTTTGCGTATGAGTGATCCCATTGAGTCAAATAGGATCATTCAAATATATAAAGTTACTTGGAGCACAAACACTTGCTGAACTGGAATCTGTGTTACAAAACATTTTCTGTAAAGGTCATTAATAATATGTTTGGATTTTGTAAGGTTGTTCTGGCATTTTTTCATGTGCTTTAAAAATGGGATCAATGTTACAGTGCTAGTAACATCATATGAAGATCATATGATTTTCAAATTATCTTAATTGATTGGAAAAGCTGTGTAAGATTTCAACTTGAGAGCAACAGCAATAAGTAAATACCTATTACTGTGTAATAGCAGCCTAAATATATTTGAGATGCTTTTTCAAATAATGTTGGAAGATGGTGTACTTGTAAAATTTGTGTATTTTTTACATAACTGCTTTGAAGTAAAAAGAGGAATGTCCTAGGTGCTGCTTGTTCAATGTCCTTGCATAAGCCCGTGTGAATTTTGGAATATCAAATGCTACTAATATGTGTGGTATAAATATCATAAAATATACAAGACTGCACAGCATGTCATTGGAAGGCATTGTTGAGGTCTGAAAGAAAAGTAGCCAGGAAAAATGAATGGGGGTTTGATGTTCTGTATACTCTTTAGAAAACAGTTTTGTAATAAACTGCATTGTCCTGATATTTCCATTTTGAATGTTAAACTAGAAGTGAATGAAGTCCTTCAGTCCAACCCTGTTCTATTTAATTGAACTGATAATCCTTCTTTTGAAACATTTTTCTTCAAGTAGAGAAATTTCTGATAGTAACTATTTGATATAATTTTGTATAATATTACCCTGTACCTGCAAAGTAAAAAGATCCAGTTGATGTTACAGCAGATTTTGGGAAAACAAGTGGCAAAAGTCAGAGAGTGATGTGTCATATGTACATATATGTATGCGACCATTTTGTAATAACTCATGTTCTGAAAGAATGAGTTCTCTAAGTGACTGTCTCACAGAAAGATTTCTAGTTAGAGGTGTTGGTAGTACATATGGATACACCGAGCAGAGGCTACCTGTAACCGCTGGAGGGTAATGGGCTGGGTCTGGCCATCAAGCCTTGTCATCACCTTTTACTGCTTCTTGCAAATAATTTTGAGCTTTTCAACTGAAACCTACCATTGCTAGTTTAACTGGATGGCAATGAAAAACTTACTTAATTGATGGTTTCCTGCACTTGTCCTAAAAAGGATCTTGGAGAGTTACAGAATCATTCTTTGGAAAAGCCCTAAGGAAGGAAATGTACCTTTTCCTTAAAGTATTTATTAGTCAGAAGCTTGTGACAAGAGGAGGGGAGTGGAAAGGACTTGACATTTTAGCATTGATTGGAAGCTAAAGTTTTACCCAAGATCTATGTTAAGCTTTCAGTATTTTGGAGGCTTACTTGACCTTTGAAAGCAGTATTTTCCTGTGGAGTTCAGCTCTTGGCTGGTGCTTTACTGTTTCAGAGTGTGGTCCAGGCTCCACAGTCGCTTGCTGCCTGAGTGCTCTTCTCTGTCTGTGGCTGACTTGAGGAACGTGAGGAAGCCATTAGGGTTACCTGGGCTTCCTCAGGTACAGAAGTAGATGATGTGCTGAAAAGTCCCAGCTAGCTTTCCTCTTGGCTTGTTGTCTGTACATGCGTCATATGTGTTTGCTTTGCTACGAAGAAAGAAAAGAGTAGGCAGCCATTTATACTTTTGAAGACTCTTTTCACAAAGACAAGTGATAAATTCAGCATCATATCAGAAAGAAAAATATCAACTGAAGGACTGTAAAAGAATGAAGTTATTTTACTACTACTCATTATTTGTTCTTCCTATCAAATCCTGGCAATCTTATAGTTCAGTTCAGAAGGAGGAGCAATCTGAAGTAAATTTATTTTAGTTGTCAGGTATGATGTGAGTTGTTTTGGAAATTTCTGTAGTCAGCAACATTCTTCCTGTTGGGAAGGCTTAGCCGCTATGAGTAGAAGATAGAGGGAGCACCTAATGGGATGCATGCTACCCACAGTGAGCACCTCTGGCTAATTTTAAGCATTGTAACAAGATATAAATGATGATCTCATTGTATTCATAAAAAACGAAGTACTGTCTAGAGCCTAGGTTATTAGTTTCATTAGCAAGTGTACGCTAACGTTGTCTGTGGATCTGTGGAAGACAGTTTGGGTAGTTGCTGAAAGCTGCAGTGTTTTTTTCACAGCAGTCTGTTTCCAAGCAAAACACAGTTCGTAGTTGCATACCATCAGCCAAAAAGTAGTCAGCTGCAAACTGATCCCTCCTCTATTGCAGTCAGCTGAAAGTAAGTTGTTCCAGTCATATGTCCCAGCTTGCTTCTTCCACTGTGTAAGTCAACCGTGCAGGCTGAGAGGGTAAGGATTAGGATGGCAATGTATCTCTAAATCCCTTTTTACCTGTGCAGGATTGCGGGCGAGAGACCTGTCCTGGCAGCTACGCAGAGTATGTTACGCTACTTTGAATTTGTACAGTGTTGTACTTCGTGGCGTTTATGGATGTAAAATGTTCCATGTCACAGGTGGTATCATGACTCCTAGCTTTGATCACTCTATAAAATACAACACAAATATTTATTGAGTACACTGTAAAGGAAATGGAAACATAATCTCTTGACTGTGCTGCAATGAAATATTTTCCATATATTCTGAGGAATCATGAGAAGTATTTTGTAGACTTTGGAAGTGAAAGCAGAAATGCTGTGGCAAATGCTGTGTATGACTGATGGTAGAAGCTCAGCTTCTAGTTTTAAACCACACACTTCACAATACTTCCATCAAGTTATAATGACATCAGGACTATTTTTCTGCAGCCAAAACGGTTTCGTAATCTATTAAGTAAGAATGTTTGTTTGTCCAGGTTTACTCAAGTTTCGTCACCTCAAGGCGGAAACAAATACTGGAGAAACATGTTCTGGAGTTGAATGATACTGTGAACACAATTCTAAAATCACCTCCACAGTGCTGTAATGTGTGGTGTGGTTTTGGTTTTTTTTAAAAAAAAAGTTGACTGAGACTTAAGTGCTAAAAATGTGAAGGTCTTGTTGTATTGTGAAGACAATCTTCTGCATCATGAGCCCTCACAGTGTGCTCTGCACTGATCTCTGATGGGTGTCATAGAACAGCCCAGGTTGGAAGAGACCTCCAAAGATCATATGGTGCAATCTCTCATGGGAAAGGGAGCCTAGAGGAGATTTCTAGCACTATGTCCAATCGCATCTTGAAAATCTCCATCAACGGGGACTCTACCACATCCCCGGGGAGGTTGTTCCAGCAAATGGTTGTTCTAACTGTAAAAATTTTCTTATGTCAAGATGAAACCTCTCCCAGTACAACTTGTACCCATTGCCCCTTGTCTTCTCCATGTGGCTCCTTGTGAAGAGAGAGTCTCTGT
>VYZW01057987.1:31084-74899 GCA_013401315.1 Balaeniceps rex | reverse complement strand
CCAGGCACTGCATTTTTTTTTCCTATCTAGATGGCTTGAAATGTGTCTAGCAACTTAATGGAATCAATTGAGCATGGACAACTATAAAAATATAAAATAGCACTGAAACTTTAGATGAGTCTGTCAGTAAGTGTTAACTGTGGCTGCAGCTTTCACATTCTACGCAGTCAAGAGAAATCAATAAGGATTGTACCATTTATATTGTCTTATCTAATGTTTGTTCACCATGAAGTGCCAGGCACAAGCACCATCTAGGGAATATTGATTTCTTGATGTACTGTAATTCACACACATATAAACAGCAGGAAAACCTTGTGGTTTCTCAAACCTTATTTATGGGTTTGGTATTTATACTTACTTGTATTTCATTTGGGTCAAGCTTAGCTTAAAAAGGAAAGTCAAGCAAAACTCTGCATAAGTTTTTGCTTATGTGGTCACAAATAGACACACAACCACATTGTTGATCATATTACAAGAAAAATAGCGCCAGAAAGCATAAAAATAATCTGGTTTTACTATAATGAGTCTGGAGTAACAGAAAGAGGTTTCTGTTGTAAATAGCACCAGGTGAGCATGCTGCAGAGTGCTCTGACAAAGTCAGTGATTCGTCTGTGGAAAGAGCTTCTTAACCTGTTTGATCACAGGGAACTGAAGCTGTAGTGCTGATTTAAATGTGCAAAAGTGTTGACCTGTATAGAGATTATTTCCTTTAAATAATTTTCAAGTGTTTCATTGTATATTTTCTTAATTTACACAGCATCAACAATCCGTTGTACTTACACTGTTCTAAAAGTGTTTACAATGTGCAAGAAAAACAGTGCAAATAATGAATAGAAAAATCAGCTCCGGAAAAAAAGAAGCAATGCAGCTGTAAAATCTGCATAGCTGAAAGAGTGCACGCGGGCAATAGGGTCAGAGATGGAAAGGAGCAAACCAGGCACCTGCCCAATCCGAGGACACTTTCTCCAAAGAGATGAGGGGAGGACAGGAGCAAGAGGGAGGCAGGAGGCTGGACCTCTGCTCCACATTAGTGCTGCTCAGTGTGGTGCCCAATCGATGCTGTGTAGGAGAGGAGTGGCTACACCACTGTGCAACTCCCTATCAACTTCACAACTGCATCCAGCCCTGTCATATGCCACTACAATAACAGAGAGAGTAAACGGATGATGAGTCAAGATTGCTGAGGTGGAAAGAAATGAGCTGCCTGTAAATATTCACCCAGAGGAACCCAGGATGTTTTAAATACTCTAATTAAAATATGTACTTGACCTCATTCCACATGGAGCAGGGAGTCTAAATAGAAGACTCCGGGACAAAAGCTACTAACGTGAGTCAGTACTTAAAAGCTACAGCACAGACTTTGGCCCAGCTTTGGTCCACCTCACTTTTGATACAAGGTAGAGATATTAAGAGTATACTCACCTTAAGGGAGAGATGAAGCTCACAGGAGGACTCTGCTACCTCCCTTAACCACCCTTTGCTAATGCCTCACTCCAGGGAGTCCCCAGAGAGTCCCAGATGACTGGGCAAAGGCAGACGAAGGTGTCTCAGTTACATGCCTTACAGGCAGAGTGAACTAGGACCTTTAACCTTACTAATGTTACACACGTGTTTAGGAAGACTGCTTAGCATTTGTGCAGCTAAGCGCATTCATAAGGTTTGTAAAACTAGAGCCTGATAGCAAGAGGCTAGTGTTGTAATGAGTAACAACTTGGTCATTTTGCATTATGTTCATTTGTTTATTTTGAGGGTCCAAACCGGCTTTCGTTTCAAGGTCACCCAAGTGATGTTCCCCATTCTGTGCCTTGGAGGATGTTTGCAGATATACCCAAATTGCAACACATCACACAGTGTAGCAAGACTAACAGTGTTTGCTTCAGAGAGTTTTAGCACCAGAATAACCTGTGGAAGTACTGTTCATAGATGCACTGCGTATCCAGAGTGGAGTAGGGAAACTGTTTGTGCTGTTAGTCTCTTGCGGTCGTGTGCATTATGTTAGTACCTAGTGTTTAAAATCAGAACAGCAACATTAATATGTCCAGATACAGAAGGAAGTTATGCATGTCTGATTTTGCAAACGCCCAGTTTCCCAGTGCATCTACCTGTATGTGCACCTCACATCTGTATGTGAAGAAGACAGAAAAAAATGAAGGTCACAAACACTATAAAGTAGCATAAATATTGTAAATTGCTGTTTAGCAACCAATATACAATGTAGGGAGAGATGAGTACTGTATATTTTGTATTAAAAGTGAATATATATTTGTGAATTGGCAGCAGTTCCATAGCAACTAGCCAGCTTCTAATTATAAGCCTAAAATATGAAAAATTTACGTTCCTCCTAAAAGATAAGCTTTTCATATATTAGTTGTTCTTTGTTATTTCAGAACAATATCCTTTTTGCCTAGGAGTTTCAAAGATGCTTAATCTTCTAAATGAGCCCTGTTCTCTGTTTTCTTCTCATTACCGATTTCTGAAAACTAGCCTGCCTAATTTGTTTCCTTATATCACAAAAATATCTCATCCAGCAACTGTTCACTTGTTTATCATCGTAAGTCCTGTTGAACAGGGTCTTTCTGTCAAGGTTTGGGTTCCTCTTTCTGTTGAGCTCCTTTCCCTTTTCTGCCAATTACTTTGGGAGGGACAGTGGGAATCCTTCATTCAAATAGGCAGGGAAGAGACTGACTAGAAACTAAAGTGTTTGTTTCATCAATTAGTCATTCTTAAGAAAAACAAAATGCTTTTTGAGCTCCCTGAGAGGTTGATTGGAGTAATGGCACAAAAAAAGGCAGAAGGAAACCAAAAGAAGAGTCCCACTGGAAGGAAGAAAACCTTTCTTCCTTGACCAAGTAAGGGTGCAAAAGGCAAGTTAATAAATCTACAATCACACACACACACACAAAAAAAGAGAGGGAAAAAAAAAAAAAAAAAAAAGATGTAGTTTGTACCCAAACAGTGTTTTGTAATTTGAAATGACCAAGCTAAAGAAATCTTGGTCCTGATTCCTTTATCACAAGAGGTTTGAGTGTTGAAGCAGACAGTAGTATGTTTTTGCTTTCTCACTTCTCCTTTCCTGGTACCTGTGGCTGTAATTTAGGCTGTGAAAATTTTTGCACATTTTCAACCCAAAGTTCAAAACTTGGCTTAGCATTTCAGGCCTCGAGGAGGAAGCAAAACACAGAAGCTGGTTGAAAGCCTGAGATGTTTCCAGTAAGATGCCTTGATATGTGGTGCCGAGCATTAGAAGTGTAAGCCACTGGTGGAGTGCAAGAGGTGTGTGTCAGGGGCTCTGTGCAAAGTAGAAGCACGTGAGGGAACACGGAGCTTGAGAGTATTACAGCAGAAATAAGTGATACAGCAATACAGGGACTTTTGGACAGGTCCTTGAATGAAAATGTGGGAAGGAACTGCAGCAAAACAGGGAGCAGAGATAAATAGAATTTTTTCATATGACACAATATTGATTTAATCATTTGCATTTTTCAGATCAAGGGCTTTTAAACATCTGATTTTTGGTGCAGGGAAAAGGCTTCATTTGTTTGTACTGCCTGCTAACCCTGTGGTTCCAACAAGGCTAACTTCATGGATTTTCCACTCGTGCTTGGTTTGATCTTCATTTCCTTCAGTTTTTCTTAAATGAAAATTCCTAGGAAAAAAAAATTGCAAAAGGAATAAATGTAGTGGCATCATGGTGACCCCCAAAACCAATAGTATTCTCCTTGAACTTTGTGAACATTTAAAAAAATGCAAAAGTAAGCCCCCAAGCCTTCCAGGTCTGATGTCTGCGTATTAAAGGATATATACTATTATTGGATGAAAGCTAAAGTACATTAAAGTACCCTTTCAGTTTTAATATTTGTATTGATTATATTTTATATGTTTTAAATAACAATAAAAGTAATGTGTCCTGACACAATAAATATACAGGAAGTGAACGCATGGGTGAAGTAGTGCTCTATCAGTACCTGTAAAATGGAGATACAATTCTAACTCTCAGCACAGTTGTAATGTAGCTGTTTCTCCCATATTCATTGTTCTGTGAAATTTATGCCACATAAAATTTTTTCTCCAGTCGTAGCAGTGCTTTGAATCAAAAGGTGGAGAAATTTTTCATGTTTCAGAAAAATAATACAAACTTCTTTGATGTCCTAAACAGAAAGATTACTATCTTGCCAAAAAACAAACAGCCAGAAGCATTAGGGTAGCTGTAAGAATAGCCAGGCTACAAGTGTACTTGAAAATTTTATGGTATCTGGAGATGGTATAATTTCTATTTCTACAGTCAGAGGCCAGCTAACTGACCATTTCTGCCAACTGAATCTTACTGTCTCTACTGGAGAAGCACATCTCAATAACATGTTGATTCTGTGTTGATTCAGAACAATAATGTTGAGACACACACACGCACAAAAAAAAAAAAATCACCTTTGCATGGACTTCCCACGAAGACAAAATTCTGGATTTTGGTGAGAATATTTTTTCAGGGATGGCACTGTAAACTTGGCTGCTCAGAGTCAAACCTAGTTCAACATTTTATGTTGTGGCACTGTGAGGCTATGTATAATGAGAAACCACATCCTTGTGGGGTTGGATAATGTGTCGCAGAAGGGCAGTGGCTGTCACCATGAAGCCACATGGAGCTGATAGTGGGATGGGAAAGCTCTTGCATGAGAGCTTTCTCTTCTCTCAGGTTTCCCCAGCTTCTGTTCCTTCATTTTCCTGGTCACTGACACAGTTATTCTCATCGGAAATGCAACTGGAAGTGCCTCACAGACTGGTGCACGTCTATGACCAGTGCAATCTAGAAAAGTCACTGGGGAGATAATTTGTTCCTCTCAGGGGAGTGACAATACAGAAGGGAGCGGTGGGAAGGTACTATGCCACTAGTCAACAAGTTCTGGTCTCCCTCCATTAGAAGAAATTGATATTTTAACGAGTTCATAAATTGCCCGTGTCAGCAATCAGAATTGATAGGCCAGGAAGAGAGTACAAACAAAATTTCTATATGTTGATACATTAAATTTTCTGTTTATTTCTACCTACAGTGGCCTCAACCTTCAAAGGTTTCTCAGGCTTTCTTAATCAAAGGGCTACCTAAACCTGAGGGAAAAGCATAAACATCTTATGCAAAGTTGCTTTTTTGTTGCTTTTAGTTTGCAACTAAATATTTTTCATTTCTGCAAAGATATAAAGATATTTTGAATATTAATTACTTCTTCTGACTTGATTTCTTATTTTGATGTTCCTGTGTGTACATACATACCTTCTGATGTATCATGGTGGCCCACAGGTTGAGAAATCCTTCCCCAGGTTTGTTTTTTTTTAAGAGTCACTAGGGCTTTCCAGCCTTCAGAAGAGTGCATGAACTCATCACTGCTCAGGTAAAAATCCTTATTTAAGTGGGTGACCTAAAGTTGAAAACATAGCTATAACTTCTAAACCTCAGAGTGTTTTCAAAGACGCTACAAATAACACTTGTGTCCCTCGTTACCATTAACATTCAACAAAGGAAGTCAGTATGATTATTCGTATTTTACAAAGAGGGAAATAAATTATGAAACTTAAATCAGGAACTTTTTTCTAACTTCTGCTGTTTGCGTTTTTAAGGAATAACTTACTTATTCTTTCGTCATTTAACATTTTTTTTAAATGTTCCAAAAGTTCCTTGGCACACTACTAATGCTAGCTACCAAAATCTTGAAACAATGCAATAGCATTGCCTTTTAATAAAAACTGGGCATTTTAGCATTTAATATTGAATATGCTCATGGTATTTCTTATGCATTTTAGCTTATGCTGCCTTTGATGTACAATCTCTTCAGGAAGAATACTTTCTGTTATTGTTCGTGGTAGGAAAAGTAAAGCTGGAGGAAGTAAAAACATCCCGTTGTCGTCTGAGCGACTCAATTCCTGATCAATAGCGCGATAAAGGCTTCGGTAGGAAGATAAAATGCAGTTCCTAGAAAAGCTGTTCCCCCTGCCATATTCAGCAGAAAAAGCATTTTGACAGTGCCCGTTTATCAAGAGCAGGCAAGATATAGAAACTCGGCGGGGTCTTGTGTCGCAGGCGTTGGGGATACCAGCCCTAGGAGGACTAAAGCATTGTGTGTTAGTATGTATTGAGCCTCCTTCCAGGTGGCAAACAGCTGCACCTTTTTATAAAACTTCAAAAATAAATCTGAAGTGCTTGCTTTCAGCCAATAAGTGTTATATTTAATTGAACCGTTCTGCAAATGTTATAGCTCAGGCACCCAGAAAGATGGTGAATATTTAATATATTTGTTTTGTATTTCCACCGGTCAACAGAATAATGAAATTCCTTAACTACTTCTCTTTAACTTGCCTGAAGAAAGCACGGTATGTTGCTAAATCGCTTTTCACTGGCCCTGCCGAGAAACAACTTTAATCCTTGTTAGAAAATTGCAGAGTCTGGGCCTGACAAAGAGCTCATGCCTGGCGCATTGTGAGCGCTGGGAGCGGGGCGAGGGGAGCCCTTTACAGCTGCGTGCCTCCAGCCCGCCTCAGCTGGACTATTTAGGCGAGGAGGTTTGTCAATTCCTCCCGACAATGGAGCGAGTTTTTCAGTGCCTGTAGCCGCGCCGAGCCCCGTTGGGGATCAATGCTGGCCATTCAAGCTGCACCCTCTTTCATTGCTTTGGTTTGTTAATTTAAGACTAAAGGTCCGCTGAGGGGGTTTAGGGTGTTTAAGAAAGCTGATGAACTGTTTAAGAAATCTGATGAACTGAGAGCGTTTATAGCCCTGGTGTGGCAACTATTGGCACTGAGGGAGCTGTGTCCTTGTTGACCCTCTTGTTATTAAAAATGCACAAGTGCTGCGCTTCTCAATATTTCAACACTCTTTCATTGTCAATACCACCTTCTGAGCCCTTCAGCTTGTTGCTTGCTCTAAAGATCTTCTTAGATTGGGTTTGAAAACTTCACCTTAAACACTAGATTAGACTGATGTTCTGTTTTCCGTGCTCCTGTTGATTTGTTGAACCTTCCCAGGGCTGGAAAGCAAGTAGCAGCTTGATGGGGAGACAGGCTGCTAATATGATTTACCAGTCTACAGTCATGCACAATAAGTGTGAATAAATACAGGGGTCTCACAGAGTCAACCCTAGCCTTTCCTTTTCTCTTATTTTTTACTTTAAAAGAGATATCTCAGGAAAATGAAGTGAGTAATGCATGCCCTTACAGGAGCGGGATGAGCTACGAATAAGAAGAGGGGGGGAATCAGGGAGGCAAACATATTTTTGTTAAAGTGGTTGGCTGCTGTAATGTGCTGATGTGAAAAAAATATGTAATAAACACCGACTGCTTTATTCTTGCATAGACGACAGCAAAGAATATGGCCCTAATACCATATCATTGACATCTGCGAGAGTCGCATTGTCCTTTCAGTGCTAGTGTTACTAGCAGGAAAGTGACTTTTTCTTAAAACCAGTTAGAAGGATTTTTTTTTAATTATTATTACTTAAAAACTGTGTAATCTCAGGACCATTATCTAATTGCTGAAGCTTTTGAGTTTACAATAGATTCCCATAAGTCACAGTAGATGCATCCCTGCCTCTATAACATGCTTATGGTTGTCAAAATGTGTGGCCTTGGATTACACCTCTGAAAGGCATTTGCAGTGCTTTGCGTTTTAACAGGCTCCAAAAGAAGCAATAGGGAAATATTTACTTTTCTTCTTATGAAGTCCAGCAGATTTATGTTTATGCAGCGTCAGCCTATATTAAGTGCTCAAAACTAGTGCGTATAAGGCCAATAGTGAACAGGAATCCTACCCACAAGTACCTCTAGGAGGACTCTAAAAATATACTGGATGTGATTTTTATTAAAAATGCTGTGACAATTCAAAATAGGAATACATCTTTTTCTAATACAATAGCAGTCATATTTTTTCTGAACAATGTATGTTGACAGAGGAGCAAGTATCGTCGTATCATTTCACAATCACCAAATTAAACATTTCTACTGAAAGTTTAACATATCAGAACTAGTCAGGAAAACATATTATATTGTTTTCATTCACAAATTTGAGTAGCAAAATTAATTCCCTCCAATTTCTTAGCTTTGTTTTCAGTGCATGTAAGCATATCACAGATATGTATGGAGAGTCTAATTTTTACTGCATCCATCTAAACAGGTTATCTGGCTGGGCTTTAAAACACATGTTTTGCCAGAAGACTCGGACTGGGTCTATTCTCAGTGATCTGGCACCATTCAGTGGTGTTGCACGGGGAAACCAATCACAGAATTTTTGATGTAGTCTGTAGTTTGTTCTGGTGAGCAAGTTTGAGCCCTTTCTGCTTTCTACTTGATACAACCAATACAAAACGTGGATGTGTTATCAGATTTTTTTTTTATGGAAGAATATCTTTTATGGAAGAATGTTCTGAGAAAACTCCACTACTAAAATCATTCTCTCTACCGTGATTATGTTAAAGATTAACAACTGTAGAGTCTGAGTGATAATATAATAATAGGGCTCATCTTACTGCAAATAACAATAGATAGTCTGGGTAGAATGCTTGGCGTATGAATTTTTATGTTTATTAGATCGATACAGTTCCCAGAGTGAATAAGCTCAACTGTATTTTATTTTCTAGACATCTGTATATATACAACACCTGTCATATAGTTTACAGCTGCCACTTAGTAACAACTCTCACATTAGAAATATTTTACAGGTACTTATAAAGGAAATCAAACCCAGCATGCATGTTTGGGGTGAAGTAATGTAAATAGTATAAGAGCATCATTCAGTGATAAAAACCAGTATTTTATGGATATCCAATCAGTCCCACATTTTATTGAATAAATCAAACTACTCTTATGAAATGTGCAGCTATCTGCATTTTGTGTGGTGTGTTTGTTCACTTCTGTAAAATAGTAACTTAATGGGAAAAACTCTAAAAAATGTAAAAGTAATTTATTTCCAATGATTTATAATTAAAACACATTTAACACGTTAAACAAAATAAATGGAAGCCATTATTAGATGAAAATCTTATTTCAAACTTATCTTAAAACTGATAGTTACAATGAGATGAGACTGTTTTCTGTAAGGAAAAAGTATTTACATATATTTACTATATGTCTTTAATACTTTTTCCAGTGAGCTTACATTTTGATGAAAAAAATCTGTTTGTCTTTTGTTACATCCAGTAGCCAGTAATTTGTCTTCATTTTTTCAATATATATTTTATTTTATTTGTTAATATAGAGGTGGCTAGTGAGACCTGTTAGATCCTTCCTTTGAATTACTCCACGGTGTATACCTTACCTAACACGCTGCTTTTTAAAATATGCACGGTGTTTCCTCTCTTCGCATGTCTGTGTATTTTGTAAAGACACAGGAAATTACATTTGAAAAGAATTTAAGCCTCTTCCCTGTGGGGAAAGAGACTAGAAACAGAGCTACGACACAAACTCTTTTAATCTCTCACTGCTAAAATGAAAAAAAAAATCCCTTCCTTTTTACAGTTCGACTAAATGACGTCTGGTTGGTATTTTGCAAGAGGGGAAGGAAAACTGCTACAACTATGTTTAGTAAAATCTCTTTTAATCCAGTTAATGTGAAAGAACTATTATAGTAGCTGTTTGGATCTGAGCATTTTTTACGGTAACATAGTCATCAACAGCAGAGAGCTTATTCTTACCCCATCCGTTTGTGAAGCTTTGAGTGAAAACATACCCATGCCTAAGACATAGAAAGGAAATAAGGTAGGCTGTAATTATAATTAGTAATTAACATAAACCAAAACCTTAACGTGGTTATTTTGGGAGGGGTGGAGTGGTGTTTTGATCATACTTAAATACACTTTCCATGGATTTCTGAATTTTTTTACTTAATAAAGAAGTGATTTAAAAGGAAAAAGCAAGACAGATTCCATATGCTACGTTTGATGCTGTTTTCCTGTTTGGATTGGAAAATCTACGTATTGCAAATTCTCTCTCAAGTTACCCTACCTGTTTTTTCCCTTGCTGTTTTAGCTGTCAATTCTCTCATGTAATTGTGTATTTAACATCCTTTCTTACTGACAGATAGCAAAGTGCATAACGCTATTTTGCTTGAAAATGTTGTAACTGAAAGATAAAATGGCAGTTGCTAATTCATGTAAAGAACAGTCTAGGTCAAGTTATTTGATTTCCTACTGACCCATGCAATTCTCTTAACAGGAAATTATATCATTGTTGACTTCAAGTGCTGATCTGTGATCATTTCAAAGTGTTTCATTACCTCTCATTACCAAATCTGTTAAATGAATACTGCAGTGTTGTTTGGTGGCTTTTTTTTAATCCTCCTTTTCAGCAATGGTATAGCAGCTCCATGAAAGTCATATGCATGTGGTTGGCTGATAGATTAGACCTTCAGCTTCACATCTACCAGCTGAAGACTCTCATCAAGATAGTGAAGGTAAATAAAATTTGTTTGTGTTAGACTGCTAGTAAAGAGAAAAAAGTGATAAATTATTAACATGGATAAGTACAGATCACCCTAAAAATGTGGAATAAAGTTGCAAACTTACGTAGTTTTAGGTTGGGATTTTTTTTTAACAGTTGTGAGAAATTTCAGAAGAAAAACAATTTATTAAAACCTCTAATGATAATTATATGTGCACTAGAAATTGTCATCCATTCTGGATGCAGTGACAATTAAGATTGTTCGAAGGAAGTTTAACAGATTACTACTAGCTGTACAGCAATGTTGTATGGTATTCCTAATAAATTATTGTTTGTAATATTAGTGATTTTTTTTGTTTTACCTTAATAATCCCAATAGCGTTCTTTCTCCATTTTTCCCACTCTCCTAAAAAATAACTATTTTCTTTTTTATGGGCATGTGATTACTAGGTTCAATTGGAAAACAATATTCAATATATTAGATAACATTTTCTAATCTTTTGTATGCCGGGATAAGTATTAATAGAAATACCAATCCCTCCAGTCCAGTCAGTCATCTACACTGGTCAATGTCAAATGCTTCCAAGCAAAGCGTAAAATACCTTGCAATAGGCAATTATGGGTTAACCTACCATAAAAGAAAGTTTCCTCCTAACTCCCTTCCAGATCTTAGTTAATACCCTTAGGCAAGAGATGGAAAGACATTTCAGATTTTTTGCCTTTTAATTCTGTCTTGTTTAACTCTGAACATTCTTGTTATCTGTATAAATGTGGAATAAGAAACACCTGTAGTGAATGCTTACCTTGATTTCTTCAAAATATTTTCTCATGAAGTTCATGCAAGACTGTAAAGTCAGAAGCATTTTAACTCGTGGACACGAGAATTGCAACTGCAACTTTCAGGATTCACTAGCTAAAAGGAAAAAAGCAGAGAGAGATGCAAGGAAACAGGCATAATAATGATGGCATCATGGCTCCCTGAACCACCCCATCTTAGCTTTGCTATTTTTGACCTCAACTGATTTCTCTGGGAACAGCGTTGGGCTCTTCATTACATTATGTGCCAAAATGGCCACAGCAGCTTGCTATTTGTGGTTGAAATGAATGGCTCTTGTTAAAGGTTTAAAGCTCTTCTCAAGTGAAGGTAGACATCATCCTCGGGGGGGGAAAAAGGTGTTACAGGATCTAAAACCTGTGCCCAGTGAGATCTAAGAATGGGGAGGCTAAATTATACCAGTTAAATATCACCTGGGAGATTAAAAGAAGAGACTCTGACAAAAAAAAGTCCAGGTGAATGAGCAGCACCGTCAACCAGCCTTCCTTCTGCAGCCTGGCACACCGATTAGCCTTGTTCAAAAGAAGTAGGCTCCCGGTGGCGATGGGAACGCACTGGTTATGGTGGTAGCCTTTCTGTGCCCGTACACCTGGTTTGCTCTGCACATAAATTCCAAGTGTGTTATTCCACGGCACCTTCTGTGGATACAGAAGATTGAAGAAGATGATGTCAGTCATAGAGGTTCTGGTCAGTGTACTGGGAGACAGCAAATCTTGTCCACCTGTGTTTTGGTGGGTGAAGAAGGCAGAACTGGTAAAACAGGAACTCAGCAAACAGGAGGCTGCTAGGAAATAAGAAACAATGGTTCAAGTAGAGTATCATAAGAAGCTTTCACTTCTGCAGCCCGGTTGGGGAGAGGCATGTGGGGAGGCACAGTTCCTACAAACTCTGAGTGAATGAATGCACTTTTCTGTTTGCTTTTGGAAGAACTGGGAGGCTGTGTTGCCCTTGTCATCTCTTGAAAATATTCCAAAAAAGAAGTAGGAGATCATTTTTAAGGGACATGGGATAAATAAGAAATAGGTGATTCTTTCATGTTTGGGTGCAGCAAAGGTAGTGGCATTATTAAGAATGACCAGAAGAAGAAACATTGTTTGTTCCCATTAAAGCCTTACGATGGCATAAAGGTGTCATTAGATGTCTGAGACACATGCAGAGGGATGTGACTAAAGAAAGGTCAAGGACCAAAAGGAAAGTTAGGGAGAAATGAGAAGTTAAGCTTGGAAGTGAACATTATTATCCTGCAAAAGTATGTCAAGAGAAGAGCAATGACTGAACCCCAGAGTGCTGGTCTGAGAATGGGAGGAATACAATGTAAAACTGAAAGAAATTGCTGTAGGACCTGTTAACAGTATAAAAGGAAATTGAATGCACAGTGTTATAGAAAGGGAATGCAATGGTGACACTTGAAAAAGACCAGGCAGGGTACTCGCAGAAGTGCGTGAGCAAAACATAAGCTGCATCCATTGACTCTGAAGTTGACCTATGAAAGTCAAATAAATCTCGGTTGCAGTAATTCAAACGATGTTTAAATAATCATCACAGATAGTGACAGAAAAAATTCTCGCAGCTGAATGTTACCCATTTTGAGAGGTGTCTTTTGCAGTTCTCTGAAGTACTGAGTGAAACAAGATCAGCTCTTTCCTCTTTTCTTTCTCTAAGGGTTATGCACGGTCTCCTCCGGCAGAGCAATGGGCCTGATAGCCCTTAATTGTATTCCATTTTCTTTTTCCCATATTCTCTTCTATAAACATTGGGAACTTGTAGTAACAGTGTACACAAATTAAGAAACTAGCTAGATCAACTTGTCCTTCTTGAGCTTTTTAGGCTAACTTCAGGAAAGATTATTTCAAATGCATTGCAAGTTAAAAATAAAGAAGGTAGAGTAGATGATTTTCCATATGCTCACTTGAACATAGCATCAATGAATAAAACAATTTCACTCAGAATTCTTACTTGGTAGAAAGTCAAAGAAGAAAGTCATATCTGTTGGTTCATAGGAAGGCTGGATACCAGAGAAAAAAGGTGAAAAAAAAAAAGATAGATGTAGATGTGAGTCAAAATGTAGATGACTTTTAGAATGTAAACTGACTGACTGAAGTAGTCACCTGGGAAATGTTTACATTGTAGAATGTAGATCATAATCTAAAATTTATTTTATTTTTCCACATTTGGCATATAAATGTAAAGATAAATGCAGATAAAATCATATTATGGGGAGAGTCAGACATTTACATTTTCTGTGAAATGACAGAACAACCTGTAGCCAAATTCACATTTCAATATGCAGTTAGAAAAATTCTTTGCTGGCTTCTTATTGGATAAATGAGACAAATGGAAGTTACTGAGAAATCAGCATACAGTTATAGAAATGTAGTACAAAACACAATCTCTTAAGGTAATGACCATCAAAGTGTGGCTTGTAGACTCTCTAGAGTTTATAGAAATCTCATGCAGCCCAGAAACTAAGACTGCAAAATCTTCAGCAAACTCTAGGTGATAGATCCCTAACTGCCGGAGGACCAAAGTTGTTCCGCTGGCATGCTAGAAATGGCCAGGCTATAGTGGAAGACTGCTCAGACTTGCTCGAGTCCAATTCAGGATGTTTTATTTTTGCCACAGAAAACCTACCGAGACTTCAGGTTGCAAGGCGTGCTGGAAGGAACACTGAACATTAAAGCCTACGATACTGTTCACAGCCGTCTGACTGTAGAGGAAGCCACAGTCTCAGTCACGGATGCGGGAGGACTTCAGGGCATTACTATGAAAGACAGTGATGAGGAGGAAGGATGATAATATTTCCCGAGCATTTGGAGTTCGGGAGTGGTGGTCTGAGGGTGGGGGTTATCTTTGGCTTGGGTTTTTTTTTGGTAACTTGTCCTTGTAGTTGCATTTATAGTTTTGCCTTATGATATAGGTGCAGAAATGTAATTTGCTCCATTTTTTTAAAAAAATGAAAGTAAGATTATCAGAGGAAAAGTGCCAAGGACTTTTTGAGAACAATGGTTGTAGCATATTTTAATGTATAGCTTTGCTTAGGGCTGTGAGAACACTGGCATGGAGTTTGAGTTCCACTTGTGATTACGTTTCTTTCCCTTTTGTTCGTTACCATTCGTTCTTGTATCACCATCAGATATTGATGTCCTGTGCAGAAAACAAAATGTGTGCCTCACTTAAAACACAGCTATACAGGAAATCATTCTTGGAATAAATCTTTGCCCTAGGTAAAAAAATAGTGTGTTTTCAGGATTACACTTTGTTTATTTTGTGCTTAACTTTACATTATTATGTGCTGTGCATTAAAAATTTTAATCTTGGTTCTTTGTATTTTGAGGTTGGTATATAAGTAGTAGGACTTCAAGGACAGTCAAACACATACAAACTACTTAGGAGTGTTGTGTCTATTCATTTTGCAAGTTTAAAGATATCTCATCATGTTGGATGTCAGTAAGCTTGCCATCAATGTTTCTATTTCTGTGAAAAATTTCAGGCAATAAGAACCCATTTTGTCGTGACCACTTCTGTATCTACTGAAGTTTGTATAGAATTCTACAATTAAAAGATGTTTTCAGTATTTCAAACCATTGGAACTGTTGTATGATTCCTTGTGAGAACAAGTTTTTTGAAAGATTATTATATTTAGTTTATATCATGATTTATAGTGAATATATTTATTTTATAGAGCAGATATATATAGCAAACAGATATCCAAGGACATGATGCCTTGATAAAGGAAAAAAGCGAACAAAAACCCCTCACTGGCAGATGAACAGACAGTGCCCACTGCCCATTTTTCTTTCCAGCTCATATTGAGGGCATAGAATTCAAATTTTCATCAGTCAAAACTCACACAACTTATGAAAAATGCGGGAACATGACTAATTCCTGGGTTTTGGTAAACAAAATCAGAAAGAACACGGATGATACCCAAAGAAGTAAGGAAGGTCGCTGAGGTCCTTGTTGAGCCATAGTGTTATACTTGGAGGGCTTCGCTGATGGACTGTTGAGGATTTACAAGGTTTCCCTGCAAGAACAGCCCGTAGGACTTCAGGGGTCTGTCACAAGCATGCAGGGCTGCTGGAACCAAGAATGAGAGCTGCAAGGAAAGTGTTTTTCAGCACACTTGGAAGCTCGGCCAAGCAGGGAAGGGCAAGTTACGCTTCTTCCTAGCTGTCCAGGGAGAAACCCAAAGTGGCAATTTTTTTCCTGCAGCAAACCAGCCTCCTCATCTGCACGTGGGTTGAGGTGAATTCAGCGAAAAGGAAGAAATGGGAGCTGATGAGGAAGACCATTCTTCTCAGCTCTTTGTGCCCCGACTGAGTGCTCACCCAGAGGTGCCCGGGGAGGCTGGGAGAGCAGGGGTGCAGGCACCCCCCGCCCCAGGATGCGTGTGGCCGCAGTGCAATTCATTTTGGGGAGCAGCAGGGCAGGGGGTGGCTGCTGCTGAGCAGGGTGGCCGGAGGGGCGGGCAGGGCGCACACAGCGTGCTCCCCTCCGTCGCTTTGTGTTCATGTTACCAGCTCTGCTGGGCTGGAGGGAGCACAGGGAGCCCCAGCAGTGTTTTCCACCATTCCCAGGCTGCCAGACAGGTTTGCTGGCTTAGGTTTTGATAGCAGTAAAAGAATTGCATATCCCTTTCCCATCTCTCATCCTAGTTGTGCCAGTGTGTGGAAGTTGATGGCATTTGAAGGGCCAGGTGGGGCTCTGGCTGAAACCCAGGCTCAGTAAGGGCTAGCTTGCCGGACCAGGAGCTGCAGCCTCAGCCCTGGTCTGGCTGTGGCAGGCAGCGAGTTACGGAGGAAGCCAGGGCTGCCCAGTGTAACACCCAGCTCCCAAACCCAATGCAGCAGAGGGATCAGTGCTGGTCAGGCCCAGAAGGAGCTTTGTCTCTGCAAAGATCCCCCTGCTTGCCCTCTCCGCACCATCTTTACACTCCTGAGACCCTGTGGAGGTGCCTATGGGGGAGCCAGTGGTAAACAGGTGAAGGCAGGTGTCACTGCGGTGGCCCTGCGGTGTCCCTGCGGTGCCTGCCGAGGCCTCCCAATGCAGGGGCATGCCAGGTCCATGCAGGGATCTCCTGAGAAGGCAGCGTTAGGAGATTTTTAAGGTTCTGAGATGACACAAGGGTAGGAAGCAGTACCAAAACTGGATGCTGTCCCTAGCAAGTCATTAACAGTGTGGGGACCTGGAGTGGGAACTAGAAACACTGGAACAGAAGTGGCTGTCACCAGCACAGCCCAGGAGGTGACGGGTCCAACTCTCCCTCAGCAGAGACCAACCTGGCAGTAACCCATCTTCCCAGCCCTGCTAGCCAAAAGCCCTGTGGGAAATATACTGGTTTACACTCACCTTCTCTGTGGGCTTGTCCTCTGTCCCAAGTTGTCCCCACACCAAGAAGGGTTTCCTGGTAAGGCAAACAAGTCTCCCTATTGATTTGGACAATGACAGAGTAGGTTATAGTAATTTCACCTGTCAGGGCCTCAAGAGGACTCATAGGCCATCATAGTCGTGATGGGCCTCACCTGGGACCCCCACTCAAAGCCTCTGCCCAGGGACTCCACCTCAGCTCAGTCCAGGGCTGCCAGTCTCTGCCCAGCGATGGAGTAGGAGTGTTGGTTTCTCGCTCAGCTACAGCCCCGCCTGTGCTTGCTTACGGGCCCTGCTCATCCAGACCCTGACCCGTGGATTGACTTCAGACCTTCCTGGTTATCACAAATGTGTCAGTGATCTGGACTCTGGGTTGCCACCACCTCTCCCCCTGTCCTGGCCTGCCCTGCTCCCTGGCTGGATGTGGTGGGCCCTCCCCTGCCAGCCTGCGGACACCCCCCCAGCTCCCTGTCCCTTAGGGAGCAGTCAACCCTTTCTGTGCCCTGACATAATTTAAAAAAACAAACAAACAAACAAAAAACCTGTGAATTTTTGTGGCTTGAAGTGGGTCTGAGTAACTCAAATTTCATGAAGCATGGTACACGTACACCCCGTATGTTGAGCACTTTGCTATACAGTTTCATCTGCATGCAGTACTTGCAAGACATGTCTGTCAGTAAGATCAAGATGGGTAAGGAAACAGGAAAAAAACCCGAAGATGATGTAACCATGAAGAAGTTACAAGATGTTTGTGATTTCAGAGAAATTAACTCAGACACAAAGTATGTGATAAGTTATGATTAGAAAGGCAGCACAGCAGACATCACAGGAAGGCAGGTACAGAAATGACAGCGCTCCAAAGGTCATTCCATTTCTTATTAATTCACGTATTTTCTTAGTAACTAGATTTGTGAAACCGTGGACCAACGCCAAGCTTGAGAAGGCCAGTGAGTATCTGTGTGACAGCTTCGGAGCCAGGCACCGCCGCCGCCAGCAGCCGCGGCAAAACCCCGCTGACATGGAAGCAAGGTCCGCCTTTACATTTTAATTTACTTGTTTAAAACCTCAGCACACTCCTGGAGGTGTGCCGGTCCGGGAGGGGCGAGCATCACCTCTTCGTGCGAGGCAGCCAGCGACTCTCCCGCCGCCCTGCCCCGGGGATCCGCGGGGCTGCGCGGGAGGGCACTGCCCCAGCTTTTCCTACGCGGGTGCGGAGCGCAGGGAACCCTTAACAAGGGGGCAGGAGGGCCTCGTTTAATTCACCCCCCCTCCCCGCATCTTTGTGGCATAAAAAGGGGCTGTTGAAGCCGACCAGGGGAAGCCACGGCCGGGTGCTGCTGGCGGTGTTGGGGGCCGGGGCGGGAGCGCGGCACTGTCCCTACCAGCTCCCCCGACGCCGGGGCAGTGGGGGCTCGGGGCCAAAAGCTCGCCCCCCTCGGCTGCCGCTTCCCTCCTCCCCCGGCCAAGGAGGCGATGGGCAAGGCAGAGGCCAGGGGAACGGCCGCAGCGGCAGGGCGGGTTTGGGGTACGGAGTCCCGCACAACCCGCCGAGCTCAGCCCTCCACCGCCGCTGGGGCCGAGAGGGGAGAGCGCGGCGGGCCTGTCCCGGGCCCCGCAGCTCCCCGCAGCTCCCCGCTGCACCGTCCCGCGGCTGCTGCTACCCGCCACGGCCCGCGGGCAGCGGGGCTCCTGCTTGGCGCCGTTTGCGCCCGCACCGGCGGTTCCCCGGCCGTAAGACTCGTGCTTTAAGGCACACCGAGCAGGGAGCGGGCAGCCCCCGCTGCAGGAGTCGGCGCAGCTTTGGAGGGGGACGAGCGGCTCCCGGGGCCGGGTGCTCATCAAAAAGTGCCCGGGGGAGCGGCCTCCCTCCGTGGCCCTGTGGACACGGCACTCGCTCAACTCTTCCTGGGGGGATCTGGGGTCAGGCCACAGGTGTTTCCAGGCTTATGGAGCCCAGAGCTCCTCCCGGGGCCACGCCAAACCCTCGGCGAGGAGGGCGGTCGGGGCACCTCTGCGTGGGCAGCGAGTGCGGCTCCACGAGGGACAGGGCGATGAGCGCGGGGTGTCGGAGAGAGGGTGTAAGGCTGTGGGGCGGGCTGCTGGAGAGCCTTGCTGCACAGAGAGTACCCTTTATGCATCTTCCGAAGGGCTTCTGAGTCAAATGTTTGAGTAACAGCAAACGGGCGCGCAGCAGACGGAGGGGGCCGCAAGGCAGCAACAGGAGATTCCTCCTCCAAAGGAGGACTTCAGCTCGTTTTGTCCGAAAGGGACGGAACCTGGGACCGCCGTGGGACTCGCAGAGACACCTCGGCCGGCCTGGAATGCCCAGAGCATCCCCGGCCGGGCTCCCACCGGCACAGGTGCGTTTTGTTCTAATAGCGGCTAAAAAAAAAAAAAAAAAAAAAAAAAAACCACCACAAAAAAAACACCAGCAAGGAAAAAAAAAAAAAAACACAAAAAAACCAAAACAACCAAAGTTTAAGTTTTCGGCCTTAGGGGGAATCCTGTCGTTCGTCCCCACCCCCGAGGGCTGCTCAGTTGTCCCCCGTGTCTGCGCCCGGGTGGGGGTGCCGGGCGAGCAGCCGGGGGCGGCGGGGAGCCCCCTCCGGGCGCCATCCAGCAGCGGCCACGACGGGGCATGGCTCCTGCTTTTGTTCTTATTTTCACGTTTTTCGCTTGGCTTCCACCTCCCTCTCGGCAGCGGCACATCGAAACGGACCTCGCCGCAAGAGAGGGGAGTTTTGTCCCGGCTCCGTGCCTGGCAGCCTGTTGATGGCGGACACCTCCTCCCCGCCGCCAGGGCGAGCCCGGCGTGCTCCGGTGCCGGGAAAGCAGCACACAGGCGCCCACGCAGCCGACCAGCTCTTTGCTTTGCTCCAGGTTAGCTCCCAATACACTGGGAGAAAATAGAAACAAAAATAAGTTAATTGCTCCCGATCCTATTCAGGAATCTTAAAAATAAATAGCTTCCCCGAGCCAAAGAGCGCAAGGAGTTCATTTAGCAGCGACGGGGCTAAACATTTGTTGAACTGGGAAAGGAACAAATGAGAAAGTGTCATTCATGGCTCCAGCTGCCGCTGGCCCCTCCCAGCCACTTTCACCAAGGGCCCTTTGGAGCTGATGACACCCCCTCACAGGCGGACTGATTAGATTAGACGTGATTGCTGCAGTTCGCCTTCGTCGCTGGCACACTTAGACAAATCGCTTGCATGAATTACGGGAGGGCCGGGAGCGCTGCTTTAGAGGGTCACTTGTAATTTCGATTATATGTGATTAAAGGCTTTACACGTGAAAAGGCTTAATTTGCACCCGTTTGGTTTTCGGTTTAGAGGGGTCTGTACGAGACGTACTGTACTGTCAAACTTTGTTTTACCTCCGGGAACACTTGTGTTTGGCGGGTCAGTGTCAACTGGTTTTCTTTTGTGATGGAGTCGGTTAAAAATAGCAATACTTTACCCTTTTCCTTGCGGTGGAACTGATATGGAAGGATGCCGACACGCACTCACTGTATGGGGAGACGATACATAGTCTATACACAATATACCTATAGATTTTTCCCGGGGAAAATGTCAGTGGAGAAAACGCCGAAGCGTTACAACCTAAAACAACCCGGCAAAGCCCAAGCGCCTTTGCCGGCGCTGCTGAAGCGGCAGAGCCCGGGGCTGCTGCCCGGTGTGCCTGGGCTCCGCTGCCGCCCTCGCCGCGCCTGGCCGGGGCCGGGCGGGCCGGAGGGCCCCGTCCCCCGCCACTGCAGCCGGGCCGGCAGCGGCAGTAACAGGTTCCCACCGAAAAGGACGGCGGCGCTGGATCTCCCCCAACGGTAAACGGGGACCGGCGCTGGCCCACCATCCTGGTAATCCCGGGGGCTGCTTCCCCCCGCTTTAACTCTTTCCCCCGTTTGTATTTTGGCTTCCCTTCAAAAGACAGTGAACAGCAAGCCCTGAGTGGGAAGGAAGAGACAGCCCAGCGGCCAGGGACTAATTCCCAGGTTTAACAAGCGAGGGTCAAAGCGTTTCGCTGCGGCGGGGTCTGCCGGCCGGCGGGTGCGGGGAGAAAAGACGCTGCTCGGGCACGGGGAGCGGAGGGAGCTTCTGTCCCGTGTCGGGGGCAAATCGCCCCTTCCACAAAGCCGGCGGCTCGGGAGGGGACGGCGAGGACCGGTGTTCAGTGAGAGCAAACCCCAGCCTTCGCAGCGAATCGCGACGGTGGCACTACTAACGGCGATTATTGTGAAAACAGTGACAACAGTACTCAGGCTCTGACCAGGCGCCGTCGGGTCCGCCGGTGCCGCGGCCAGAAGCGTTCTCCCTAACCGTCCTGGTCCCCCCCAGGTTAAGCTCGCCCAGGCAAACCGTCGCGGAGCCCGGCCAGTCCGGGTCTTCCCTCCCCAGCCGCGGGGAGCGGGCTCCGAGCGCGCGGATGGAGCTCGCTGCCAGGCGCAGCCCGCTCGGGCGGAAGGGCTGCGCTCAAACACTTCCAGGAAAAGATTAATACACGCAGCAGAAGGTTAGCGGAGTTATTATCCTTTTCAATTCATTTTTTACTTAAAAACGCAATGGAATTATTCATTTTATTAAGGAGGAAGAAATTAAAGATTAGGCTTTAGGCGGTATTTTACCTCCCTCTAATCGCCTCTGGGATCGGATTGGAGTAATCCTGACGACGAGATGAATTCGCCGGTGACTGGGATTTTGAGTGCATGTAGAGATACGTTATGATAATAATGCAAGTGAGCAATATCAAGAACATAGCTTAGGAGCGAATGAAATACAAAACCGATTACGGGGAAAAAGAGAACAGCACCTTTCCGGGCAGAACACGAAATCAACTCGAGGCAAAACTTTTGCCCTTAATTCCTCCTCTGGGAGGCCGGCGGGCCCGCTCCTTCCCCTGCCGGCCCCTTCTGCCGGGACCCGGTACGTGCCGCCAGCCTGGAGAGAGGCCCGGCCCCGGGCGGCTGGCCCAGCATGCAGCCCCCCGTGCCCCCTGCAAAAAGAAACCGGCCAAGAATTTACTTTTCGCCACCCTCAGAGCCCGTAAATCTATCTCTCTGCCTCGGGAAAAACCTCCCTGCACCCGCACGGCCTCAGGGTATTTGCAGCTCGGCAGATAATGTAACATCGCTAAAAAGATGCGGTCCGAGCGCAAGGCAGACCTCGGGACAGGACTAAAAAAAAATATATCGACACTGATTTTCGTAAGTCTGTCTATATTGCGGGCAACTCCAGCACTAGCAAGGCTCCGTCTCTGAGACGGAACAGAATGACTTCCCAAAAAAGAAAAAGAAAAAAAAAATGTACGGCTTTTAGATCGCTATTTAACAGTTAGGCACGAACGTAAGTTTTCGTGTGCGGTAGGGAAAGAAAGGGAGGCATATCCATAAAGAAGTAACGAATAATAAAGCTCCCGCTTCTCCAGAAGTGTATCTCGGTATTGAGGAGGCCAGTATAATTGTAATGGCAGAGCTGTAATTGCTGCTTTGGGATATTTACCCTGCTCAAATGACACTACGTATTTTACTTTCAAACACATGTCAGAAAGTCAATCCCAAAAAGACCAGTTAAGAGCAAGCTGTTAACATATTAAGTATATGGGATTTAAAGCGTCTAAAACCCACTTAACAATAATTCCCTTCTTCAGCACCAATCAAGAGGAAATTTGCCTAGATTGAATTAAATGTAAATTGCTCTGAAGGAGGAAACTCGCCTCTGGCAGACACAAAATAAGCGACAGACACCGACACCCCGGAGAAGCGGGCAGCCCGGGGCAGGCGTCCCGCAAGGCCGTGGGGGGACAGGGCTCCGGCCCCCACCCGGGTCCCCGCTGGTCGTGTCCCCCGCCCCGGGTCGGTGACACTGGCCGAGCCGGGGCTGGCGGTGCCGGTGCGGGAAGCAGCAGGTAAGAACCGGGCTGTTGCGGCAACACGATCCAGGGCAGCAGTTACTGCCTTAACGCCGCGACCCACCTGCCGGGGGACGGCGGCGGCTGCGCCCCAGCCGCCGTCCCCCACCCCGGCCGCGGGAAAGCAGGGAGCGTGGCTGGAGCGGAGCAGCGCGGCCGGGGACCTGGCACGGCACGGCTCGGCACGGCAAGGCTCGGCTCGGGTCCTTCCTCCGCCCCGCGCTCGTCCATCCAGGCGCACGGCTGTGTCCACCCAGGGTCAGCCCCAGCTCCTGCCGCCTGCCCGCGCTCCGGGCAGGCGTGGGGACGGGGCGGGCTGGGAGGTCGCAGGGCGTGCGGGGCTCATCCTCCGCAGCGAGGGATGCCCAGGCCACGGCCCGTCGTCGGACTCCTGTCCCGGGGACGGCGGGGCATCTCTTCCTCCGTCCCCCGCAGCTCCCCGATGCTCGCACGGCAGAGCCCGGCTGTGGAGGTACCGTCGTGCAACAGCCGCTGCCTTGGCCCCCCTCAAACGGGGCCGCGGTGACCCAGGGCGGCATCGGCCCGGTCACTCCTTCCCTCCCTCCCTCCCTCCCCGGGGTCCCAGCCCTTCCACCCCGCTCCCCCGCAAGCAGGTTGTCCTGGGCCGGGGGGTGGGGGGAGGCAGAGCCTTCTGCAGGCTCCCCAGCTGGTACCCGAGCAGCGGGGGCCGGGCCTTCCTGCCTCGCTTGGAGGTTTCTTTCCACTAGCAAGACCCAGGACCTCCTTCCTCCCTCCCCCGGCCCCGGAGAAGGGCAGTGCTGGGCCGCGGGAGTGGAGGCCGTCCCGTGGGCCCCTCGGCCGGGGGAAACGGCCGGGCTCTTCCCCGCGGTGCCCCGCCGGNGAGTACAGAAAGCCCCTTGCCACCACTGCCCCTCCCCTCTCCCCGACCCCCGCTTCGCTGTAAGTACAAACACCCGGGGCGCTGGAGCTATCCGTCCCGAACCGGGCCGCCGAGCTTCGCTTAAACACACGGGGAGCGCATCTGTTCAGGTGCACATATACCTATATAAGCAGTCCTGTACATTTCTTCGTGTATCTATACCGATCCTGAGCTTTTGGTATTTGTGTTGCGCATGTATTATTTAAGGACAGAGAAACTATACCTAGTGTATATGCAGGTTACTCTCTCTCTCTCTCCCTCCCTCTCTCTCTCTCTCTCTCTCCCTCTCCAGATTTAAACGGCACTCCCTCTTCTACCTCCTTTTCCTTCTCTTCCCCAGCCCCGGGTTTTGATTCATCCTTTTGCTCACAAGCACTCGTTGGATTTGGCCCGGGTGGTTTCCGCATCCCCATGCGTTGCTCTCGCCGTCTGCTTGTCCAAGTTCCCCGCTCATTTGTTTACAGTGTTTTCCAAAAGCTCACCGCCACCTGACCTTGTTCTTTAAAGCAGTGAGCAGACCGGGAGCAGTCCCAGGAGCAGAGCAGCCATCTCCCTCCCTCAGACACACACATACACACACACCCACGCACAAAGAGAGCTCGGGCTGGAAAGTGGCAAGGAAACAAACAGCTTCCCCTCCAGCGGCTGCTTCTGCAGCACCTCGTTTGACAAATACCCTGGCGCTTGCCCTTGAATTGGGTTTCACATCCCTATTTAGCACTTGGACAATGATTTTAGATGATGTCACTTAAAGCCAAACAAGAAAATTGATCTCGGATTTGCTTGGCCTCTAAAGCCTCGTTAAGCAGATTGCAAATAATAATAATAATAAAAAAGAGAGAGAGGGAGGGAGGCAGAGGGGAGAGAGGCAAGGAGGAGGGAGAGACGCCTCCTTCCCTGGGCGGGGGAGGCGCGGGCGCCAATGAAAAGTAGCCGCTTACTGGGGGGGGGGAAAAACTTTTCCTGTTGACTGTTGGAAGAGAATTGAGCAATTATCTAGTTTACCTTCTCCTCTTGGAAGTTAACGATTGGCGAGATCTTGGCTGCGTTATTGACACAACACTTTCTATTGATAGAAATAAGTAGCGATTGTCCCGAGTCATTGGTGCGCCAAAGTAAACTGTGATGGGCTGGCATGAGTCCACTGGACTGAGACGGCTGGTTCCGCCGGCGGAGGTTGTGGTGATGGTGGCGGCGGCGATGCTGGTCTCCCTCCTTGCAGATCAGTGACAAGAAAAGGGGCAGAGAGTGAAAGAGAGAGAGAGAGAGGGGAGAGGAGGGAGGAAAAAAAAAAAAAAAAAAAAAAGAGGCGTCTACCAAAGCGGCTCAAACCGGGCGAACAAATGCAATCCAGCCATGGACAATAGTGGCCACCACACGGCGACCAAAATCCTAGCGACTCCTCCGGCCAGAGAAAGCCTGTCTGCCAGGAGCAACATGATCAGCACGCCCAAGCCCCTCGCCTTCTCCATTGAGCGCATCATGGCGCGGACGCCAGAGCCCCGCTCCATCCCCGTCCCGCAGCTCCTCCACGGCTCCGTGGCCAAAGGCGACCCCAAGCACCCGCTGCACCTCAACTCCTCCATCCCCTGCATGATCCCCTTTGTCCCGGTGGCGTACGATCCCCTGCCCAAAGCGGCGGTGGCCGGAGCGGAACCCAGGAAGGCTCATTTAGACTCCTCTTCCTCGCCCGCCTTTAGCTGCGGCGATCTCTTGAACTGTGCCCTGAGCTTGAAAGGAGATTTCCCCCGCGATGCCCTGCCCTTGCAGCAGTACAAACTGGTAAGACCCCGAGTGGTCAATCACTCCTCCTTCCACGCCATGGGAGCCCTGTGCTATTTCAACCGAGGCGACAGCCCTTGTCACCCGTCCTCCAGTGTCAACATCCACCCGGTGGCTTCTTATTTCCTCAGCTCTCCCTTGCACCCGCAGCCCAAGGCTTACCTGGCGGAGCGGAACAAGCTGGTGCTGCCGGCCGTGGACAAGTACCCGGCGGGGGTAGCCTTCAAGGACTTGTCGCAGGCTCAGCTCCAGCATTACATGAAAGAAAGCGCTCAGATCCTCTCGGAAAAAATCGCCTACAAGACCTCGGAGTTCAGCCGCGGCTCCCCGAGCAGCAAGCCCAAAGTTTTCACCTGTGAAGTTTGTGGAAAGGCAAGTAGAGCCGCAGCCCGCCTCCCTTCCCCCTGCTTCCCCAGCCTCATACCCCCGTCCGTCTGTCCGCCGGGTTGTCGGTCGCTTGCTTGCTTTATTTTTAAACGACGGCTTCCCCTCGGCGGTCTCGCCTTCTAACAGCAATTTTTTTTTGTCTGATTTCACTCTCAAGGTATTTAACGCACATTATAACTTAACTCGCCATATGCCGGTGCACACGGGAGCCAGACCCTTTGTTTGCAAAGTTTGCGGGAAGGGCTTCAGGCAGGCGAGCACGCTCTGCCGGCACAAGATCATCCACACCCAGGTGAGCCTCCATCCTTCCTTCCCTCCCTCCCTCCTTCCCCGAGACCCCTTCGCTCACGCTTTTTGGGGAGCCCGGCGTTGTCCGGCCGCCCCGCGGCAGCGGTGGGGCGCGGGGGGCGGCTGAGCCGGAGCCGCTGGGGGATTTCGTTTGCCCCAAGCGCGGTGGGGTACCGGGGGCGAGGCGATGGCCAGCCGTCAGCTAACGCACAAACCCGGTAGACCAGCGCACAAACCCCGCAAAACAACCAACAAGCCGTGGATCGGCGTTTGTTTCCCTCCAGGAAAAGCCACACAAGTGCAACCAGTGCGGCAAAGCCTTTAATCGGAGCTCGACCCTGAACACACACACGCGAATACACGCCGGCTACAAACCTTTTGTCTGTGAATTTTGTGGCAAAGGATTTCACCAGAAAGGTACCAGTCTCCAGCGCACTCGCCCTTCCCCGGGGCCCCCCTCGGCGAGGTCAAGCGTCGGGACAATTTGCGGTGGGGGGAGTTGATTTTGTTTGTAATTTCTGTTATTAGAGATTTAGGTTAATTTTAAGTACCGCTAGCCCCGGCGCATTTCCTGTGGCAGGGCCCAGGGATTGGGGCAGGGTTTTAGTTTTCGGGGGAGCGGGGGCAGCCTTCCCGCGGGCAGCGCCCGTTTTCCGGCACTGCAACACGCAGCTTCCAGCGCAATTTAGCAAACGAGTTCGCCGCCTTTTCTCCCCTCCGAGAGCAGGAGTTTGGTTAGTTTTTCTCCCCGTGTGGCTGGGAAGGCTAAGCCACGGGGTTTTATTTCTGCAATTGATGCGATTTCGGTTTATTCGATAATTCCCTTCTCGGCTGTCAAAGGAGCGGCGGCGGGGAGGATGGGGAGAAGGTGGGTGTTTGCTGAGAGACCGGCGGTCATTTTCGGCCAAAGCCAGGCTCTGGGGATGGGACAGGGTTTGGGGATTTTTTTTCTCCTCTTTGCAGCGGCCAGTTCTCAGTCCCAGGTCCCTTGGCCCTTCTCTCCTTCCCAGGCAACTACAAAAACCACAAGCTGACCCACAGCGGGGAGAAGCAGTTCAAGTGCAATATCTGCAACAAGGCTTTCCACCAGGTCTACAACCTGACCTTCCACATGCACACCCACAACGACAAGAAGCCCTTCACCTGCCCCACCTGCGGCAAAGGCTTCTGCAGGAACTTTGACCTCAAGAAGCACGTCCGCAAGCTGCACGACAGCGCCCTGGGACTGCCCCGGCCCCCTGCCGAGCTGGGGGGGCCCGACCAGTCGCCCCCGCCCGGGCCGCTGCTGCAGGGCCCGCCGCCGCTCCAGCCGTGAGGGGCGGCCGCCAGCGGGGGGGCCGCTCCGCCGGCGGGACCTCCGCCACCGCCGCCCGCCCGCCTCTTTGCATGCACCTGTTAAGCGGTTTTGTGTATTATGCTCTATATCGCCACTAACGTTTACGGGACCGATCGTTTCCTCCGCTTTTTTTTTTTAATTTTTTTTTTGGTTTGTTTTTTAAAGACTCTATTTTTTGTTGTCGTTGCATCTCAGGTGGAGAGGTGGTTTTTAAAAAAAAAAAAAGAAAGAAAAAAAAGAAAAAGCGCCGAGCCAATTTCTGCTGTATTTATTTGGGATCTGTATTACCCGAGCCGGGAACGCTGCACCACTTTAATTATTTCGATGTATATATATTCCCATTGTGTTGATCCTGCCCTGCCTCTGCTGCCTGCTGGTTATTCCCCCCCCACCCCCTTGGTTTCCTCCTCTCCCTCTTCCCCCTGAATATCGTATCTATATGGACAGAGCTGGTTCGCTATGTACGGATTTGAATTTCGGGTTGATTCTTGCACGTGGAAAAAAAAAAAAAAAGAATTCGTTGACCTGGTGGAAATAAATATTTGAATACGAGTGACCGCGGCCCCGGGGGCTGCGGCTCGGCTGCGCGGGCGGGGAGCGCGGTGCTGGCGCTGTCTAACGGCAAAAACCTCTCCCGCTGCCTTGCCAAAATACTGAAACAACCGCTGAAGACTTTAATTAAGAGGGGTAATTAGTTCGGATTGATCAAAGCCGGGTTGTTATGTTATTAGCTGCTCAGCAGACTCTGCCAAGCCAAGCCTTGAAAGCGGAGCCCGCTCGTCGGTGGGCGACTGAGGGGCGGCGGGAGGGGGCGGCTTGGTTTGTAACGCCCCCGGGGGTGACCGAAAGAGGCACGGCAACCGGGTGCTGCCCCCCGGGAAGAGCAAGCGTACCCGCTCACCTCCCGTTGCCCTCAGCTCCCGCCCCGGGCTCGGGAGTCCTTTCGGGGCATGGGGGGGGCGGGGGGTGCTCCTCCGGGGCAGGGCCCAAGGACGGGGGTGCCCGAGGGGCCCGGGGAGCAGCGCAGGCCGCCGGCGGGCGCGGGGGGTTTGCCCCGCTCTGGGGAGGGCGGGCTGGCGGTCAGGTCTGCGAGACCGCTCCGGAGCGGACCCCTCACAAAACGGGCGATTTGGTCTGGCGCGGCACCCCTGCTCTTGCCTAGGTTTTACAGCACCTGGAGCCCTCCCTGGTTTTTGGCTGCGGGGGAAGGAGCGAGACGCGATGGTTATAATCGCGCCCAAAGCGTTACACCCCGCGGAGAGCTATCCTTTTGCAGGCGGCCCTCCCGCCCCCCTCCCTGGGCGGCCCCGCTCGGGGGTGTTCGCAACCAGCGGGTCTGGCCCCAGAGTTTGGGCCGGCGGCACACTTGCCTCGCCGTGCACCTTTGAACGTGGCTGAGAGGGGAAGCGAGTCCTTCTCCTTTCACCCATCCCGGACTACTGAAGTACTCCTCTGAGCGGACGCCTGTGCTTGTAAAAAGCAAAGCAACAGGTCGGGTCCACAGCTCAGCCGGACCCCCGCGGCACCCCGGCAGGGCTCAGCCCCTCTCGGAGCCGGGGGAACCGAGGGGACGCGCCGCTTCCCTTCCGGCTCTCGGGGAAAAGTAGCCCGGAGCCTGGCTGGTGGTTTGGGTGGAGGGACTTCGGTGCAGCCCACTGACACGCGTTGCATGTGCAGCGGCGTGGGGGCTCCCCACGGAGCGGGTCTCCGCTTTGGAGACCTCGGGGGAACGGGGAGTTGCTCCCCGCTTTTCCACCCTGGTTTGCGGGTGGCAGAGGCAGCGGGACGCGGGAGGTGAGGGACCAGCTGAAGTGACTCCGGGTAGCCTGGCAGGCGGGCTGGCCAGGGGCAGGGAGGAGAAGGCTCTGCAGAGCGCTGGAGACAGGCTGGGTTTCCCCCGAAGATCCGTCCCTGTGGTCACTGTCCCCCAGCTCTGCCCGGTTCCCCAGGCCAGGTGTTGTGGTTTAACCCCAGTTGGCAACTAACCAGGACACCAGGAGAGGGTCGTTCAGTCTTCAGCAGGGATAAATTCCTCCCGAAACAGGTGACTGCGGTGCATTGCTAGTTCCTCTTCTTTCCTTGCTGCCAAAGGTAAACTTTTGCAACATGTAATGGAAGGTAAGATGCCCCAAAGATCCCACTGAAATTATGTGGGTGTGCCGTTTCTGTGAGCCTCTGCTTGAGTGAAATGAATCAAAGCAGAAGTCCAACTTGCATTTCTTATTGCTCAGCAAGTGTGATAGTACAAGATACTGCGACTATCTTGGCAAGGTGCTAAGTATCTTCATTTTATAACTCTTTTAAACAGTTCAAAACTATTCAAGCACTGCAGGTATATTGGAACAGTCACAAAAGTATTTCATACCATGCCAAAAGGATACAAAACGTAAACATATGATGAAATGAAAGGGGAATCTAATCTGGCTGCCTTGTGATGAGCATGTAATGTCAGTCTCAAATCAAACATCTACATGAGGCCTGAAGACACCACAGAAGACTGTGTACTCTGGTTAGCCAGGTGCCTGGCCATTCTTTGCTCTACCTTGTTTCTCCAGACTGTTTTCTAAGTGCTTGGAGAAATGAGGGCTCAGGCTTCCCCAGGCAGTGGCAGTTAATTTATTCCTTTTGTGTGGTTAGAGAGGGAGTGAGAATTTCCAACATTGCTTGACCGTAGACCATTTACAGGTTTATAAATAGTAATCGGTATTTGCCTTCCCTCCTGTAAAAGATCTGCAGTCACTGCGTAATCTGGGTTCTTCTGTGTCTTCCTGATTAAAAATGCTATTTTGCTAAGGAACTCGCGTGCAGGAGTCACCGTGTTTTGAAATTGAGTGGAAATGAGGTACTCTAGCTTTATTCCAAGGTGAAGAAGAGAAAGCCAGTGATGGGCATGGATAAGTGTTTCTCCTTCCTAGATTTCTTGAGGTAAATATTACAGACGTGGGACTTCACAGGGAGATAAGGATAGCTCATTTGTTATTTTGCTATATAAAACCATGTTTGTGTCAAAGGCTGGGATTAATACATGTCTCGGAAGGCCTGCGCAGCATTAGCCTTCATTTCCTGTCTTTCAAGATTAATCTCAGGTTAAGTGAATTTCTAGTTAATGGTCAGAGGCAATTCAAAGCTGGTGAAATCATCATGAGAGACAAAAGCTGTAATTCCATATACATCCAAAGCTTAGAGCTGTTAACACCTCTCTCTACCACAGACAAGATTAATACTTTTTGTCTTTTTTTTTTTTTAATTGTGTATAATTTTGATAGGAGAAATGGAGTCATCTATACCTAAAGGAAAGATTATATGTTCTGGTTCCTGCCTGCCAGTCAGCATCATTGCCATATTATCCGTATCCTGTATGACAACTGGTCAGCCTCATTCTACCAGTCCCTTGTGAATGCTGGGAGGAGAAGGGCGTCTGTGTGTCTGGATCTGCTAAAACAGAGCTGCAGAGTTGAGCATGAGCATCCTGAGGACAGTGTGGCCCACCCTCCATCAGTCACAACAGCTTCACTTTAGTACTGAATAAAGGGGAGACAAGTCTGGTGCCCATGGGACTCCAGAGCAGAGAGCCCTTGTAAAGGAGGAGCTGCTGCCCTCTACCCCCTGTCCCTGCCCAGGATTTCTCAGATGGGACTGAATGTCTTCTGTGCTTGTCAGATGCTACAGTTATGTTAACGTGTGTCAATGCTGAAAGAGCCGTGTATCTGAAAGAGCTACCAGAATTACCAAAGCTGCCATATATTGCTGTAGAAATAAAATACAGCAACAGCAGGATCTTCTCACAGAGTTCTTTCTGAAGTTGAAATGATACTGGCTTTGCTTTACTACTGCTTTATTGGTGATCAGATACGCCCCAACAAAAAAAAAAGGGGTGGGGGAAAGGGACAAAGATATTAGTAATGACCTTTGGGGTTTGTTGTTGTTGTTGTTTTTAAAAGAAAAATCCATGCCCATCAAAATGTAAACTAAGCACAAGGCTTTTCAATAGCTACTCAAGCCCATGTTCTAGTTCACAGGTAGTTAAATAGAAATCCAGCATATCTCAAGATACCCAAAATGGATATTGGACAATATTTAGTCAAGGAAGCGTTTTGGTTTTAATTTCCTTTCTTTTTTTTTCTTTATTACCACAGTGGTGAAAATAGAGGGACTAAACAAAGTATCACAAATTCATCTGGAGCCAGCTCAGATGAAGGTGTATGGGTCACAGCTTAGTACCAGAGCAGTTTAATTGGACAGTGCTTGCAAACTAGAAATTAGAAAGCTCCTACTCTGCACCTCATGTGCCATACTTAGAACGGGACAGTCACCATTTTGTCCTTTAGTGCTTGGTAAAGAAAACAGGGACCTGATTTGCGCCTGGTGTTTTGACATGCTAATATGAAATAATTATAACTCTGTAGGTATGTAAATTTTTCCACCCACTGGCTATTTGGCTACTGGTTTGCTCAGGTACCATCCTTACAGAGGGAGAATTGTGTTGTACCCTGCTGGCAACTGTAGTAGTAACAATTCAGTAGTAGCTCCCACCTCTCCTGTAAAAGCAGTGCTAGTTTTAGCTCCTGTAAGAGCAGTGGTAGCTCCAGCTCCACTCCACGCTGGGTCCCCCTTCTCCTCCCGGTCCCAGCCTGCAGGCTGGATTACTTTTGGCTGACCACATAGGGGCTGTACAGCACGCTGCGACCCCCTGCAACAGTTGGCTGGACTCACTATTAGTCCCGTGGGTTTGCAGAAAGTTGTCATTTTGCTTCAGTAATCTGCAACTCTTGAAACAACACAAAACTTCTCGTTTTAAAACCTCTGGTGGTATTATGAAGTACGAGCAGTGCCTGTCTTCGGTCCTCCTTTGAAGCTTTCATGGAAGTTGTCTAATGGCTCCACTGGTCAGCCACTCTGTTGTAATTGAATAGGCACAGTATTAAATCCAATAACCATGCCTGTGGAAATACAAAACCTCCTCCCTTTCTGCTTTTGAGATGGCTAATATTTCACCACCATTATTATGTGATTTCTAAGAAATCATTTTCAGTTACCAATCCATTAAAACACATAGAGAAGCTGTTTTTCTGTTTTTTTTTTTCCTAATTCTATGAAAAATTAACACATAATAAGTTTTATTTTGGGTGGAAAATGAAAGAGTGATACTTTGCAAATGTAAGCGTGAGCAGCTTATCTGCCACTGCACAGGTAGGTTAAATGTTTATTTTCAGGGATGGGACTATAAGATTCAGTTGCAGGCTGGCACAGCATGTAAGAGAAACCTTGATGCATGGTACTTTAGCTTAGAGGGATTAAATACAACTGATGACACAAAATAAACCTTTTCAAAATATTTCTAAAACACCTGTTAACCTCTTGATATTACCACGAAACATCTGAAGAGTTTATACCTCCACATAAAAACCTTGCCTAACTCAGACTTAAAAGAAATAATCTTGAACAAGAACTTTCTTTCTAAGTAACAATAATGAAAAAACCCCTTGGATGATAAATATGTTCAGATGACTTTTTTTTCTGAACAAGCAAGAATTTGTAAAAGTAATCTCTGCTGAAGAAGTTAAACAAAATCTGAACCACAATATGTTCAGAAAAATAATCATTTCGCTTTAACTAGAAAAGGCTTTGATTGATTGTTTCTTTTTCTGTGTTTGCCAGAAAATAAAAAAGAAATGGCAATCTTATTTTTTAACCTACTATATTTTACAGGAATGATATGCTGCCTCTTAAATAATAAAAAATGATTACAAGGAATGCAGGAATCACATAATCTTTTTTTCTTTTATGTTTACCAGCAGATACATTAATCTACACATCGTAGATAAGAATACATCTTAAAAAACACTTTGGGCTACTTTAACTGAATACTAAAAGCTGAGGGCCAACGCTTGCTTACGTCCAGTAATGCTTTTGCATCCCATGAATCTGGGAAGTGCAAGAGGTACAGGGAAATTTATTTAGATGACATTTTTCAATTTATGGGAACATCCAGTTTGAAGCGCTACAGTAGAACTGACTAGAACAGTTAGGTAAAGACCAAAACAAATTCGTAATTACTCTTGTGGACAACCTGTAATTATTACGACTTCACATAATAAAGTCATGGACTGTTTTGATTTGCTAGTCCTAAGAAGCAGAGACACCCTTCCCTACAAACAGTGTTTCTTCTGTTCTTGTGGAGCGTGCTGGTTCTCTAGGTATGTTCTTCTCACATACCTTTAGAAATGCAGTGTACAGTTACATTTTTTGTGAAAATATTAAATTACATAAGGATTATAACTACAGCAGCAACTGAGTTACCCCAAAATGGATCTGCCACAAGACAGGCAGCTGAGTCCTCAGCAATGCAAAACTAATTTTTCTTGAAGAAGCAGTCAGAAATTGTTCTAAATCCTCCCTGATGCTGAATGTTATTGCACACCAGACTGACTTGTAGTGGAAGTTACAGTGGGCAAAGAGCTGCTTCAATTTATGCAAGCAAAGGAGCACATCACAGCTGAGTTGCATTTACTGTATTTAACTTGCATCTGTCTCTACTAATTACAGAGGGTGCTACTTGATAAGATTATTTTTTTCTGAATCTTGTAGAAATTTCTTTGACAAATAAGCATTTATAACTCTCTGTAGAAGTTTACAAGTAGATTTTGATAAAACATCAGTAAAAAAAATTGTTGTATTGGGAGGAGTTTGCTTGAAACCAGAGATAACCAGCTTAAGGGTAAGGAAGAGTCTCCTGGGTTGGGTTCTTGCCTGCGGAGGTCACGCTCGCATTCAAACACCCCTTCTGTTTCATGTGCTTCCAAGCACTTCAGTAGTGTCTGTCCCGTGCTGTAGAGTCAGTGTGTCTATTTTGGTCTTTCCTGCTTTCCTCGGACTGCTTCTCTTCGCCTGAATGACAGTCATAGCATCAGAGAGAGAGTTGGAGATTGGACTTGGGTCCCAGATCTCCAGCATGTGATTGGCCCAACTGCAGGTGTTCAATACTAATATTTTGCAAGAGAACTGCCTTTTAAAATGTGGATTAATTAAAAATGATCTTACGACATTTAAACAACTCATAAGCAGATAGAAATCATCTAAACGTGGATGTCAGGCATCTCAGGAGCATAGGCTGTTTGCTATTCCAGATTCTGGGAATTAAGTCTTCATTCTGGGAGCATCAGGAAAGGACTGTTGGCTACTCAGGGTGGGGTTGCAATACTTTTGAAAGATCTTGGTTTCACCCTAGTGCACAATGAAGATAAATTCTGGAATTATGAGATTATTTGCTACCCAGCATTCTTGCTTTCCCAGCCAGTTTTGTTGGTCATGCTCTTTGTATGAGTCATCTGCTTCTTTTATAGCACTCAGCCTGTTTTTTAAATTTCTTAAGGAGTGTGAAGCACCAACTTCTAAAGTGTCCCACAGTCTTATTCGAGGTTTGGATATAGTTACCCCCTCCCTCCTTTCTTTAATCAAGTGGTTGCCCAACACCACATGGAGTAATTAGGTTATGAATAATTTATTTTACAGATTTTTGCTTTCTTTTTAGAAAAGTTCAATTCAGAACAATCTTGTTCAAGGCATGAGTCAAACATGCCTGTCTACCTTGGGCAATGCTTACACCAAAATTTTGGGCATCTTAACAGGAAGCAAATGAACATAAACATCTGTATTTTCTGCACCATCAACGGAGAGACAAAGATGACTCCAGCAGTATGAAAAAGAGATTCAGTCCCTCCCATGTTAGTTACTGCCTTCACTGCAGACAGTTTGCAGTTCATCTAGCAGCCTCCTGAAGCAATCCAGTTACTGAAGCACCCCTCTTCTCTATTACAACTTCTGGGAGGACAAGAGGAAATCCCAGCAAATGGTGCTAGTGACCTCTTTTTGCATAATAATTTGGTGGTGAAGTTGCTTGTCCACATAGCTGGAGGATGGGCAGCTGTATCCTGCTTTGCTGGGCTGACTCACAACGCCAATGTCTGCATCCTAGAAGACCATCCTAGTCCTCAGGCCATGGAGTACGCTGAGTGAAATCACTCTCCAAGCCTCCTAGTTTGCTTTGCATCTGACATGAAAACATTGATGGGGCCAGCAGGACAGTAAGCAAAAAGTACTTCTTCCCCTGCCCTCCTGGGTCAGGCTTTTGGAGGGGACAGAGCTGCTGGGTGCCCTGGAGCGCATGTGTTGTTTTCAAGCAGCCTTGGAAGCAGGGATGAAATCCCAGTCCTACTGCCTTGTGAGTGCGTGCTGTAATCAGTGGCTGCTCTGTGTCTTGCACGCCTGGCTGCGCAGTGTCTCAGTTTAAAGAAGAGAGATGAAAAATGCTCTCATGTAAGATATTGTGCGGCTTGCTTGTTTTCAGCTTTCCCCTTGGATTGGGGTACTGTCCATCTTGTGTTGTGCAGATTAAGGACTTTTTCATGCCGGATGAGCTTAATTCTGACAATTGTTAGATTTCATTATCAAAAGTGACTCTTGTTTGCACCTGGTAGATTTTAAGAAACCTTAGTCTCCCATCAGTGCAAGCTGGAATGACTCTTTCTGGAGCCCATGGTTGTGTCTGTATTCAACCATGAAGACTTTGCAGCCTAGCAAAGTGCCTGGGCAGATTGGCTGTAACTGCTGCAGGGAATGCCAAAGCAGTTGCTGTTTCCAGTAGCTAGCACAGCTGAGGGAACAGAAAGGTTCTGGATTCTTCAGTGAAGAAAAATTAAACTCATAGGAGAATTCTCCTGTCTCTTTAAGAAATATCTCAAAATTAATTTGAATTTATTGAATTGTTAAAACTTTGTAACTATTTGGAATAATCAGGAAACCTGTCCTTCATTTGCTTTTGAAAAAGGCTCTTCCTTGGAGGGGCATTTCTTTTGAATATCTGTACCTTTCCAACAAAAAAAGTATTTGAAAATAACATAATTGGAGAATGAGTGTATTTACCTAGCGAAGGCTAGCATAAGCAAAGCTGACTATATAAACTTGCCCATTATTTCCCACTCACGTATAATACTTTGGGTTGTATGAAGTCACATAAAAGAGAATACTTCTTGCTTTATCTGTGAAACATTTGCAACAAGTGCAGACAACCTTCTTGACACTTGGATACCTATCCACCTCTTCAAATGTTTGAGAGCCATCATACCCATACCTTATACCTGGGAAGCCAAGAGGAGAGGAAGCGCTAGGAGGAGTCTCATGGTGGTCTCGAGACTGCTGGGGCTGGATCAGATGTGAAGCTGAGACCTAGACAAGCTGGTGGCGATGACTGCGGACACACTCCTGCTTTCTTGCCTCTTCCCCCCACTGGGGACCTGAATTAACCAGCAGCCCATGTGCCAGCATGAACTCACTGAAAGTCGTTTGACATCTCCTCAATGTGGCAGCTGCACTTGTAGGGTGTGAGATCCATTTGCAATGAAGAACTGCAGTTTTGAGACCCTTGATCTCGAGCACTGGGGCTCCTGCCAGGCTGCGATACTGAAGAGCTAACATAAAATTATACTGTTCTGATCACACTGAGTGATCATCACTGAGTGAGTCTCTGGAGTTTGTGTGAGGGTTTTTTTTGGTTTGTGGTTTGTTTTGTTTTTTTTTTAACTGAGAGTGGAATTTAAATCTTATTAAAGTGAATGGAAAAAACCTCTCTCCTTTGAGTCCAACTGGTCAGATAAGACAATGTTTGGTAGGCAATTATCCTGTTGTCCTGGTTTCAGCTGGGTTAGAGTTACTTTTCTTCCTAGTAGCTGCCATAGTGCTGTGTTTTGGATTTAGTATGAGAAGAATGCTGATAACACACTGATGTTTTAGTTGTTGCTAAGTAGTGCTTAGACTAGTCAAGGACTTTCTTTTTCAGCTTCCCATGCTCTGCCAGGTGCACAAGAAGTTGGGAGGGGGCACAGCCCAAGATAGTTGACCCAAATTGACCAAAGGGCTATTCCATACCATATTACGTCATGCTCAGTATATAAACCGAGGGGAGTTAGCCGGGGGGCAGCGATCGCTGCTCGGGGACTGGCTGGGTGTCGGTCGGCGGGTGGTGAGCGGTTGCATCACTTGTTTTCTTTTCCCTGGGTTTTGTTTGTCTCTCTCGTTCTCCTTTTCATTACAATTATTATTATTATTATTATCATTATTATTATTACTATTATTACTACTATTATTATTATTATTTTATTTCAATTATTAAACTGTTCTTATCTCAACCCGTGGGTTTTCTTACTCTTGCCCTTCCGATTCTCTCCCCCATCCCACCGGGGAGGGGGAGGGTGAGCGAGCGGCTGCGTGGTGCTCAGTTGCCGACTGGGGCTAAACCACGACACCTGTGTTATCAGGAATCTAAAAATGTAAAATATGGTTTATGGTACCTTAGTTTGTGACTAATAATTTTCTGTTTCCACGGGGCTTTCCTAGCTGTCAGGAACACCATATCCTAATTGATCTGGCTGTTCTCAAGTATCTCAGAGTCTTACTTTTTTAAAAAAATCTGGTGGTATACCATAGTATTCTGTTTTCTTGTAAAAATGAATTCTTCAGTATGAGCAGCAGAAAATCTTTACAATTTAGATACAGATTTTTTAATCCACTCCTGAAGGTTTATCTAATAATGAAAAGTGCTGTGTAATTTTTAAGAAAAGAACTTATTTTTATTAAGAGCTTAGACAGAAGCTTCTTAGAACTTAGATTTTGCCACCAACTTCAGTAGGACCAGCATAAGATATGGGTATTTGAAAGATGATAATACGAATATGCTGAAATATTATCCACTTTGGTATCTAATGGCTTTGTGAAGATGTTATGTTAACATCCAAATATAAGCATTCTGAAGATTGAAAGAGAGGAAGATGGAAGCATATCCCAAAAATCTAAAGATTCTGTTTATATCTGTAAAAATGTTTGGGCATCAACAATGGTGGGTATAATTTTCCACCCACAAAATGTTACCATGCTATAGTCCATTTCAAAATGTGCTGCTGAATAAATATTTATAGATAATCCTGCATTTTTGGAATTAGTAGTCTGATCTCTTCAACAGATATCTGGGCAGTGTCATTCTGCCGCAGATGTATACCATGCAATCAGCCTTATACTCACAGTGGGATACTGCTGCTAATTGCAACAGTTGTAGCTCAGAATAAGGTAGCAGCTTCTCAGTGAGATCTAAACAAATTAAGGTTAAATTTAAATGAATCAATCAGAAAGGAAAAAAAAACCTGCCTGTTGCTTTTATAGTTCATTAGCTATTAACACTAACAGCAATGTAAAGGGATTGCTAATTTTCTTGTGATATATTGTATAGGCTATTATCCAGTAAAAGGGAGTAGGTTTCAAATGTGACTTGATGGCTTAGGGATCTAACTCAGGTCTTCTTTGAGCTTTTTGAGGATAGATCCCTTGGTATTCAGGCTTTTTGGTGGGTATAGTCAAGACTGAGCTCTCATGGGATCCTTGTGAGGGGATATCATGTGCATTAGCTTTGCTTCTTTGTTTTACCAAGCCAGGAGATTTTCCTGGTCTTTGCCATAAGGAAAGATGCAAGGGTTCAGTATCTATGAGTTGAGAAGGTATTTTGTTATTGGCTCCTTCTGTCCTGAACCTTCATCACACCAGTGAAGGAACCTGTTGTCAAGGAAGACAGATGGAATTCAAAACTCTGTTGTTTTTTTTTTTTTAAATCCCAATCTGACCACTAATGCCATCATTTTATATTTGTCCATATGAAAGACAAAAGTGGGTCATAACAAGATATCCTTGAATGATATACTCTTTTAATTAAGAGGAGCATGCTCCTCATGATGATGAGGTGGGTGACTAGAGCACCAGTTCGGGCTATAAAACTCTGTAATACGTAACAGATCCGTCCCCGCTCTGAAGAAACAGTCTGATTTAGACTTTTGCACCAGAATTACACTGATCATGTCTAAAACTGCAGCTAAGCACAAAGAAACTTGGCATGTAAAACCAGACATAGGAGAAAAACTTCATTGTTAAAGTCACTGACAGATCCTGTCATCTCTGTGAAATCCGATTGAACTAAATCTTTGCTTGATGATTCAGCTGTGAAGGGCAGAGATTTAAGCAATTGTTTTCTGTGGCTGGTAATTGAAAGGCAAACAGTAGAAATTCAGTGGGAGGTTTTTGGGAAAACCCAAGATTAGAAACTTGTTTTTTCCATAATTTCCCTTTGCATAAGTAGTTAATTCTTTCTCCCCACCCCTCTTTCTCCCTCACACACACACACACAGAGGAAAAAAATACTTTATGTATACTCATTCAAACCTGTAACTGTATACTCATTTTGTGTCTGGGGCTTTATGAATTCCTGTAGAGAGCAGGTACCTGCGTCTTACTCACCATCCCAGCCTGAAACCCTGGTTCTGTCAGTGACCCCTGCACATGACCACTTGGCTTGCATGAAGTCCTCCTATTCAACACAGCATCAGAATGGAAACCGCGCATAAATAACACGGTCATGGAGACATAGACTCTGCTTTAGCAAAAAGAAAACTCTGTACAGGTCCTGCCACACAACCATGTGACTGGTTGTATTGGCTAATTCCAAATAGTTGAATAAATGGAGCTGGGGAACCCTCTTGGACACTGAAACTCAGTTGTCCATACTATCAAACTGGTTAGTCCAGTCATAGCATGGTCTAGTGTGGGCCAGCCAAAACAATTCCCAGGCATGGTTAAGGGATTAATATTGGCCAGAGACCATAGCCACTGGGCAGGTTGGATGCAGCCACTCTATTTTTGGAGAGTAAGAAAGTTTAATATAGATACAGGTTGGGTTTGTGCCAACTAGGTTAAGTGCCTGCAAACCAGTCCAGTGTGTGTTTTATTTACAAATACAGAGTCAGCTACTGTGTATAGAATCATAGAATTGTTTAGGTTGGAAAAGACCCTTAAGATCATCAAGTCCAACCGTAAACCTAACGCTGCCAACTCTACCACTAAACCTTGTCTCTAAGCACCACAGCTACATGTCTTTTAAATACCTCCAGGGATGGTGACTCGACCACTTCCCTGGGCAGCCTGTTCCAAAATTTGACAACCCTTTCAGTGAAGAAGTTTTTCCTAATATCTAATCTAAACCTCCCCTGGCGCAACTTGAGGCCATTTCCTCTTGTCCTATCACTTGTTACTTGGGAAAAGAGACCAACACCCACCTCGCTACAACCTCCTTTCAGGTAGTTGTAGAGAGTGATAAGGTCTCCTCTCAGCCTCCTTTTCTCCAGGCTAAACAACCCCAGTTCCCTCAGCACTCCGCATAGGACTTGTTCTCTAGACCCTTCACTAGCTTCATTGCTCTTCTTTGGACACGCTCCAGCACCTCAATGTCTTTCTTGTACTGAGGGGCCCAAAACTGAACACAGTACTCGAGGTGCGGCCTCATCAGTGCTGAGTACAGGGGGACAATCACTTCCTTAGTCCTGCTGGCCACAGTATTTCTGGTACAAGCCAGGATGCTATTGGCCTTCTTGGCCACCTGGGCACACTGCTGGCTCATATTCAGCTGGCTGTCAACCAACATCTATGCTTGTGCTTATGCAATTCAGGTGTTTTTTCCATGGAAGGGCTGGACTGATTGCACATCTACAGGAAAAAAAAACTGTGCTGGGCATATAGAGCATGTCCAAGCCAGCAGTCCGCTCCCTCATTTTCTGAGGAGTGCTGAAGGGAGGACGGGACCAAAAACTTTAAGAAGCTTTAAGAAGGTGCCAGAGCTTCTTCAACCATATGGTCCACTCAGATGTGGGACCATGGTTTTGGTGCTGTCTGGTGTGATGACACAGGCCTGAAGCAGCATTTAGAAGTTTGTTATATATTTTTTTCTATACTCACAATGTTTCCACTTTCCAGTATTTAGTGCCACTGATTCTATAAAAAGTGATGACCCTGACTTAACATATTGTCCTGGGTCAAACTGCTCACAGCAAGGGAAAATGACCTAGAAATACTCAAACTGAACAAGTGTTACAAGCAAGACTTCAAAATACATGCTTTTTTTCCCAGGAATTCTGTCCAACAGATACAGAGAATCACTGGAAATCATTTTGTTTGGTGCTTTGTCTGACATTAATCTTCCCTAATAGAAGGTGTTTGCAGTCTAATTGTCTACCAGTGACCTACCTTTCCAGACTCCCCTTAGAGACACTGGAGAGAAATAAGCATTTCTAGAGCGTGATCCATCTTCTCTAAAACTGGTTGCACGAACTGTGCTTTAGATGTGCTTTTTTTCTTTTTTTTTTTTTCCACTGAATATAGAAGGAGTAGTGATAATCAGCTTGTGGTGTACGCCTACAGTTGAGTTGTAAGCACCCAACACTATGTTGGCTGAATAACACTTTCCTGTGCCTTTTTGGTAGGCACATGGCCACACGCACCAGTTACCTAATTCCACCCACATACTATGCATTCTTCAGAAAATAGATGGCATTCAGAAATGCCATGACTAATTGTTCTTCTCAATAACAGCAATACCCTCTGTTTTCCATATTTCTTTTTCATTTCCTCAGCTGTGAGATGTCCTTTACCAGTAGAAGTTTTAGCAAACGTATCATCCTTCATGTGCTCTGTTTGCAGGCAAGTCCTCCCGCACAGAAAACCAGACAGCTGCAATTCCTTTGGTGGTGGTCTTAGTATTTTCCTTCTGTGCCTTCTGTGTTGTATATCCTCTTAATCATACTTCCCAAAGATAATAATCTTATGGTATGGGCGAAACTTTATCTACCTTCTCTCTCAAGAGATGCAGCTTATTTGCATTTCAACACCCATACTAAATGTCCTCTTTTTTTCTGGATTTGTTTAGATATTTGCATATGCTTTACCACAATGCAGTTCCTAGTTTGTATAGTAGCCAAAAGGAAGACCATTTCACTGCTGCTACATTACTTTTTTGGAAATGTTCTTCAGTTGTGTGCCTTGTATGACCTGTTTCTTCTGTTTGTCTGTGTGGGATGCTAATGCAAAATGCTTTGCTTTGTGTCACTGTGTACATAGTTTCCCTAATGATTCACATTCCTTTCCTGCATAATATAATCCACATCTGCTAAACCCCTGTAACATCTTTGCCTTTGCTACATGCTTCTGTTTCTAAGCTGGAGTGTCTGGTGCCATACTGCTGCATTTTGTGTGTGTGTGTAATTATTTGCTGGTACTACCTTTCTGTTTTATAATATGTATGTCACTGGTGCTAGCAAATATTTCTCTCCGCTCTTCTGAATAGCTTGTTCTGGCTTTCTAATGATTTTTTTTCTAACATGAAGTTGTCCTATGTTAGTGATTTCTTTTGTATTTCTTTTGAGTGTCATCCTCTTGTGATCATCATCATCATCATGATGTCACATTTATCAGTGAAATAGCTATCTTGTATTAATAGGTATAACTGGGTTACCCACTCACTAGCTGCCTCTGTGGGTTCCTGATTTCTCTCATAGAGAAACACTTCTTTGTATGAAGGGTCTTTTTCTTGACAAAACAATAAGACTCAAATGGCATAAACAACCTATCTGATTTTTTTCCCTCTCTGCTTCAGTGAGCTTGCCACTTGAGACCCTTGCTCTGCTGGTATCTCTGTCTTTTTGCCCAATGCTATTTGAAACGAGCAGCTCCCTGGATTGCAGACCACTTAGCTGCTTCAGATGCTGCACAGATTAACACCATTAACTCCTTCCACTTAGTTCAGATCTCTTCAGCAGCTTCTGTTTTCTGAAGTCCTTGCAGAACACATTTGTGGCATTAGTCTGCGCAACAGCCGTGGTCAGTTAACTTTTTTCCTGCTGATACTATACCATCTTGGTGAGACTGCTTACGGCAATGGAGAACTGTAGATGGATACACTGAAAGGCCTGTGAATAAACAGCAATTTGAATATGTATTCTTGTACCCTGGCTCATGCCTGTCATGTTACCTCAGGGCTTAAACTCTTACTGGAGCTCAAAGTCCCAGCTCATCCCTACTGCCCACCTGTTGGGCATCTTCTACACCTGCCTCGGAGAAGGTCAGTGGGTTTCCTACCTGGGAAAGCTAAAACATGTGGGAGTCCTGAGTCATGCTTGAGCTTTTCCACTATAATTAACACAGATGCGAAATGGCCCAAACCACATGTGTCTGAAAACTTAGACTAGCATGTGGCACCTAGACTTGAGTGTGGTTACTAAAACCATGTCAGAAATACCCTTAAACAGAAAGTGAGCAAAGCAGTATCTTACGGCCAGAATCATACAGAATCTAAGCTTTCCTAACAACTTCATAACTCCAACCATAGTTAAACACAAAGCCCGTGTGACAGAAAAAAACAGAGGCAAAAGTATATGGGTAGGATGCTTGCAGAATTATTTGGCATTGACATGCATCTTTTCTCTTTGCTCCATGACTCTATTTCTAATCTAAAATAATTTTCGGTAATAAAAATGAAGGGATGCAGAATTCGTGTGGGACAGCAGTAAATGATCGCTAAAACATGAGAGCTAAATCATGGGTATGTTGTCAGGATACTACTCAGGCAAAAGTAGTTGTTGGAATATGGGAGGGGAAAGAGTAATTAAAAGAGTTTTTTTTTTTTTTTTGGGGGTTGATAACTTTTGGTTTTATTATGAGTTGGGACTAAAAGGAACGGCCTTT